>JADKXX010007047.1:0-95067 GCA_017310255.1 Butorides virescens | reverse complement strand
TTTGACAATGTCCCCCTTCCCTTCTTCCCTCATCCCTTTCCCTTCTTCCCAAAGATATATTGTCTATTTAGGCTGTAGGTAGACCAGAGGTGAGGTACAGGCATGTGAGGAAGGAATGGAAGAGTACACCCCTCCGTTTTCTTCTTTTCTCTTGCCTGAGGCAATGCCACGTGCAGCCTGTTGTGCGAGAGGTGATGAGGCTGACCTTTGAGGTGATGTGTTGGTGCCACGCCGTGTACAAGAAAGGGGCCCTAAGGGGCAGCGGCCCTTCCAGCACATGGCCCCCAGGCAGGGCTCAGCAGTTTTTCCACGGCAGAGAAACTACGAGCAGGTGGTGGCAGCAGCAGAGAGAATCTAGGGTAAGAGAGATGGCACAATTTAGGGGCACTATCGATGTGTCATAACAGCACTCTGCGTGCCAAAACTCGTCTCTGCCAAGGAACTGTCGGTCCTTCACGGTGTAGTGTAGTGTGACTTCTGGTAACTTACTCAGGGGCTGATGTGTAGGGTTTGTGACTGCCAGGGTCACAAACAAAAGCAGGGAAAGCAAAAAGGAAAAGGATCACCCTCTCCCGCCTCTCACATGGGAAGTACGCTGTGCTGAAAGGACAACGGGAGAAACATCAAGGGTATGTGAGGGCAGGAGCAGGGCAAGGAGATGCTGGAGACAGAAGGGAGCAAAGGCTGGACTATCAGTAGTCTTCACAGGAATGGCCAGCCTCAGAGTTTGCAGGTCCTCAATCCAGAGCTCACATTAACTTATCCCTTCCCCCAGCCAGGAAAAGTAAGAAACCTTGTCCTGCAGTGCAATATCCCAAGGTTGATCAGAAAGAACAAAGGCGGCACTGTTCATAGTGTGTATGCAGAGGAATCTACAGTCTTTATTCTCTAGACATTGACATGGTTACAAAGACTAATTACAGAAGAAAGTGACCAAGAGGTTCACATTTTGTGCAGCCTCAGGTCACTTTGCTGCCTCACGACATCCTCACTCTTCCTCTCCTATCTTCTTGCTGTGAAACTCCCGGCTCTTCACTCGGAGCTTGTTGACCTGTGACTCTGCAATGTCAGCCCGCTCCTCGGCTTCCTCCAGCTCATGCTGGATCTTGCGGAACTTGGAGAGGTTGACATTAGACAGCTCCTCCTGTGTGGTGAGAGGGAGTCATCAGTGAGGAGCCCAGGGCAGGGGTTTTGCTCCACCTGTGCCCCGGCCTTGCGGGGCTATGGCTATTCCCTGGGAGAAGGAACAAACCGCCACCTCCCACCCCCCACTGCTTGTGCATAGGCCTCACACAGACCTCCTCATCCTCCCTTATTCAGGACCCCACTCTG
This sequence comes from Butorides virescens, assembly GCA_017310255.1. NCBI lineage: Eukaryota > Metazoa > Chordata > Aves > Pelecaniformes > Ardeidae > Butorides > Butorides virescens. The sequence continues at coordinate 93,735 of JADKXX010007047.1, read as the reverse complement.
ACAAGCGTCACCAGTACTGAGGCACTCTCGAGGAGCTCTTTTGTCACTTGGATTTGTCATTTGTGTACTTATTCTCCCACTGCTTGCTGCCCAACTATCAGTGTGATTCACCAGGTTGAGGAAGAGACCCTGAAGCCACCTGCTCTTGATTGCTATCAGAGCTTCATGAACTTCTCAGTCCATGGGTGTGGCCCCCAGGTTTCTTTACTCTGACCTCCTGTATAAAACAGGCTGCAGAACTTCCCTGAGTTCACCCCGACTGCTGTAGGGTGCCCACAACTCAGCGAGGCCTCATGACACGATAGCAGAGGGGCGTGGCCAAGACCGTTGTGTCTTGGGAGTTTCTGTCATGCCCCTTTCCCGGTATCCATACTCATCTCAATGAGCGTGCTGCCCCGATGGAAGGCGGCTCTTGCCCGTGCTCCAAGCCATACTTACAGCCTCCTCAGCTTGTCTCTTGTAGGATTTCACCTTCATCTGCAGCTTGTCCACCAGATCCTGCAGCCTGAGAATATTCTTCCGGTCTTCCTCAGACTGGAGCGGTGGGTAAGCGGGGAAGAGAGTGAATTATTGGCTTCTCCCCACCAGGTGGGCTTAACAATTCCCCTTGGGGGCATCCCCCAGACAGCATTGTCTGCAAAATTTGACTTGCTGTGAGAAAACTCTGTCAGCCCAAGGAGGCCTCCGGCCTTACCTGGTAGGTCAGCTCCTTCACCCTCCTCTCGTACTTGCGCACACCCTTCACGGCTTCAGCGCTGCGCTTCTGCTCAGCATCAACCTCCCCTTCCAGCTCGCGCACCTGCAATGAGAGGCCCATCTTTGGAGCTTCCCTGGTGGTTTCTTACGTGACGTGCTCACTCGTGCACAAATACCAGGCCTACGCACTCTGGCCTCCAGCTTCTGGATTTGCTTCTTGCCTCCCTTCAGAGCCAACTGCTCGGCCTCATCCAGACGGTGCTGCAGGTCCTTCACCGTCTGGTCCAGGTTCTTCTTCATCCTCTCCAGGTGAGCGCTGGTGTCCTGCTCCTTCTTCAGCTCTTCTGCCATCATGGCTGCCTGAGGAGAGCAACGGGTCAAAGGCATTTGGGGGCTGGAGGCTGTCTGGGGAGAAGGCACTCATCTTAAGCAGTGAAAGGAGCCCCCAACTCACATCCGTGATGGCCTTCTTGGCCTTCTCTTCAGCATTGCGGGCTTCCTGGATCGTATCCTCCATTTCACCCTGAATTTGCATGATGTCTGTTTCCAGCTTCTTCTTGGTGTTGATCAAACTGGTGTTCTGTGCAAAGAGCAATTGCAAGACTTGTGTTCTGAGGCCTGCAATACCAAATCTGCAGCCTGAGCCAAGTCTTTGCTCTTCAAGCTTGCAATTCAAAACCTGGAATTCTTTTTAAAATGGTTCTTTACAAGATGTCAGTGGTAGGATCAGGTGATGGGCTCTGAACATGTCTTTCCTTGTGGAGAGCAGCAGAGAGGTCATTCTAGACCACTGTCCTGTCCTCTCCTCTACTAGAGAGCAGCCCTCTGTGTTGGTTGAGCGTCAACACAACTGCTTTTGCAGCACAGCCTTACCTGGGTGTGGAGGAGCTGCACACGTTCCGTGGCATCCAGAAGCTCCTGCTCAGCCACTTTCCTCGACCGCTCTGTCTGCTCCAGGGCTGCCCGCAGCTCCTCAATTTCAGCCTGCAACAGGTTTGCTCTGCGCTCCACCATGGCCACCTGCTCCTTCAGGTCCTCCTGCGTCCTGAGAGCATCGTCCAAGTGTATCTGGGTATCCTGTAAAAGAGGCAAGAGACATTGCAAGGTGGCAGCAGGTGCCAAATGCATCAGGGAAGGCTTTTAGAATCATAGAACCACAGAATGCTTTAAATTGGAAGGCACCTTTAGAGGCCATCCAGCCCACACCCCCCCTGCAGTGAGCATGGACACCTTTAACTAGATCAGGTTGCTCAGAGCCCCGTCCAACCTGGCCTTGAATGTTTTCAGGGGTGGGGCCTCCACTACCTCTTTGGACAACCCATTCCATTTCCTCTTTCTGTAGCCTTGCTGAACATACCTTGAGCACTGCCTGTGTGTTTCTCAGGTTCTTCTGTGCCTCTGCAGCCACGCGGTTGGCATGGCTCAGCTGGATCTCCATTTCATTCAGGTCTCCCTCCATCTTCTTCTTCAGCCGCAGGGCTTCATTCCTGCTCCTGATCTCAGCGTCCAGGCTGCTCTGCAAGGACTCCACAATCCTGAGGTGGTTTCTCTTCATCTGGTCGATTTCCTCATCTTTCTCTGCTATCTTCCTGTCAATCTCAGACTTGACTTGGTTGAGCTCAAGCTGGAGGCGCAGGATCTTCCCCTCTTCATGTTCCAGGGAGGCCTGACCAAGTGGACAAATACATTTGTAACATCGATAAAACAACTGCTTGCTTTCTATGTAACTACAAAATATTTCAGGAAATCTCATCTGGCTGCACTTGCCAGACAGAACAGAGGGGGACCAAGCAGTTTTTTGCCATATTTCCACATTGCTCATATTTTTAGTGCAGATGCCAGTGAATATGGGCATGTACCTCAGCTTCCTCCAGAGCAGCCTGGATTTCCGATTTCTCCTGCTCAATCTGCTTCTTGACTTTCTCCAGCTCATGGATCGCCTTTCCTCCCTCGGCAATCTGCTCCGTGAGGTCAGCAATCTCCTCTGTGGGAACAAAGACCAGCGGCACGGTCAGGCACAGAGCCAAATGGGAAGGGCCCTGCCACAGCAGGGTGCCAGGCATCTTTGCAGACCTGCAGGCACGGACCCATGTGGAGCGGTGGTGAGCGGTGGGGAGTGAGAAGGCCCTGCCAGGAGCAGAGGGCCAGGGACTTACGCTGCAAGTTCTTGTTCTCACGCTTCAGCGTTTCCAGGTGGTCCAAGGACTCCTCATAGGCGTTCTTCATCTTAAACAGCTCCGTGCTGAGAGAGCGAGACTCCTTCTGGGAGGCTTCCAGCTCAGCCTGCGTTTCCTCATACTTCTGCTTCCACTCTGCCAGGATCTGAAGAGAAACGGGGCGTGAGTATGCACGTGGCAATCAGGAGGGGATGCTCTGCCCAGGAGCCCCAGGTCTGGAGCCCAGAAGACCTTGTCAAAGTTCTTCTGCTTCTTATCCAGAGCTGCGCAGGCAGCATTCGATCTCTCCACATCAATCATCAGGTCCTCCACTTCATTCTGCAGCCTCTGCTTTGTCTTTTCCAGGGAGGCACATTTGGCATTGACGGCTTCAACGTGTTCCTCTGCATCCTGCAGGCGCTGTGCCAGCTTCTTCCTGGGAGGGCATAAGTACAGGCACAAGTGAGGAAACAAATGGGAGCCTGCAGTGTGCAGTCAGTATGTTTTTCACAAGAGCACACTGAGGCACTTGGTAGTGTGTGATCCCCATTTACACAGATGCATAGGACCTCTCCCAGCCAGCCACTGTATTTCGATGTCTGAATCTTGGGCTATAGCAATTTACTCTCTGCTCTTCATTCTGCTATTCACACTAGCATGCCTCTGCTCTTCTGTGTCTGAAAAGCTTTGCTGCTTCTGCTTTTCCCCAGTGCCTACCTGCTCTAGGTTATACTGTCTTTCCTCCTGGCACCCCACCCCAAAGCAGAGCTTTGACTTCTTCCTGACAATATCACAGTGGTCTCGTCCAATTTCCATTCTTAGTCTCTGCCAGCCTTCCCCACATTCCCCACATACTTGGCCTCCTCCAGCTCCTCTGTGCGCTGGATAGCATCTGTCTCGTATTTGGTTCTCCACTGGGCCACTTCACTGTTGGCCTTGGACAGGGCACGCTGCAGCTCCCCCTTGGCTTCCTGCTCCTCCTCATATTGTTCCCGGAGCAAGTCGCAGTCATGGCGTGCTGACTGCAAGCCATGGGCCAGAGCATTCTTCGCCTAATGGTAAAGAGATTTCAATAAGTAGTAGATGTATCCTGGGAAATTTTCTCTTACTGGCACTGAGACACTGAAATATACCCCAAAGAAACAATGATTAACAGATTGCATGGAAAACAAAAAAACCTTTTGAACTCTTGAACACTGCACCAGAAACAATGTAATGTGAAATATTTATTTCATATGTAACATGAAATATCTTCACCTTTATCTCTTCCTCTAGTTGCCGCTTCAATTCTTCAATCTGCTGGGTGAAAGCCTGTTTCCCTCTAGACAACTGAGAAATTAAAGCATCTTTTTCCTCCACCTGGCGTGCATATTCACCTGGAAAAGTTTGAAATTAAGAAAATATTTTACAGCCAAGGGAGTTATTTAAGGGTTTTTCCCATTTCCAAACTACAGATGAAGTGCTGTACCAGATTCTGTCTGCAGACGAGCTCTTTGAGCACTGAGATCACTGATCATGCGCTGATTCTGCTCCTCCTTTGTTTTAAATTCACTTAGCTGATCTTCCAGAGTGCGGCACATCTTCTCCAGGTTTGCCTAGGTGTAATCACAGATAAGAAAATACAATTAATATCTCAATTCTGCTTTAGTTACAGTAAGAAAAATGTTTCCAGAAGATAGAGTTTAAATATCTGTGGACTATGTGCATACACCAACAGCTCTATACATTAGATTTGGGAAAACAGTTAAACAAGATAAGATTAAGCACAATTCTTACATTGTTTTCAAATTACTAATAAAAGTATTTGAGTACCTTGGCTTTGGAGACAGACTCCATGTTACTGGCCAGGTCGTCAATCTCCATCTTCAGCTCACTCTTCTCCTTCTCCAGCTTCTGCTTCACTCGTTGCAGGTTGTCAATCTGCTCCCCAAGCTCAGCTGTGCTGTCCGCGTGCTTCTTCCGCAGAGTGGCAGCCGTGGCTTCGTGCTGCAGCGTGGCCTCTTCGAGGTCGCGACGCATCTTCTGAAATTCTGCCTCACGCTTCTTGTTCATCTCGATCTGAGCTGCAGTCGCCCCTCCTGCTTCTTCCAGGCGTTCGCTGATCTCCTCTAGCTCCCTCGAGAGATCAGCCCGATGCTTCTCTGCTTTTGCCCGAGAGGTTCTCTCTGCCTCAATTTCCTCCTCCAGTTCCTCAATACGAGCCTGGGGAACAGCAGGGAACCTTCACACCCAGGCCCTCCACCCACCTGACCTGAGACTGGGGGGGGAACAGAGACTTGCCTGCAGCTCCTTGATCTTCTTCTGTAACTGGATGCCCAGAAGTTGCTCATCCTCAATTTTGCTCTGGATCTGGCTGATTTCAAAGTCTTTCCTTTGCACAAAGAAAGCCAGGTTAGAGCTCAAAGAACAAAGACAAGTGCACCCGCCCAGCACTCGGGTGCCCCACAGACATACTTACTTCTTTAGTTTCTCATCCAGCTGCTGCTTATCATTTTCCAAATCCATGATGCTGTCATGGGCCAGCTTGAGGTCTCCTTCGAGTTTCCTCTTAGCTCTCTCAAGGTCCATGCGCAGTTTCTTCTCTTGCTCCAGGGACCCTTCCAGCTAAAAAGAATGAGACCATCAGTGCCCTGCCAGCCAGGTCTAACGCCATGCGTGTCCTGTTCTTGCCAGATGCCTGGGGGCTTACATCGTCCACTTGCTGCTCCAGCTTGGTCTTAGCTTTGGTCAGAGTATTGACTTTGTCCTCTTCTGCCTGCAGGTCATCCAGTGTCTGTTGATGGGCCTCTTGGAGGGCTTTCTTCTCTTTTGTCAGCTTGGCAATTGTCTCATCCAGGGTTGCCATCTCCTCTGTGAGGTTTTTTACCTTTGAGAATAAGGGAGCAAGTGCAGATAAAGAAATGCCATACTCTATAACAGAAAACAGGGGCTTTTTTTGCAAGAGGGACATCTGCCTCCTACCTTGTTTTCAGTGGCATGTTTTTCCTTCTCCACTTTGGCCAATGTTAACTCAAGGTCATCGATATCTTTCTTCAGCTCTGAACATTCATCCTCCAGTTTCCTCTTCTTGGCTGTCAGCTCAGCATTAATTTCCTCCTCATCCTCAGCCCTTTCAGTCACTTCTTTAACTTTGGCTTCCAGCTGGATTTTGGTTTTGATGAGCTGGTCACACCTTTCCTCAGCATCAGCCAAAGCATCAGCTTCCTGGTGGAAAAATTTTTAGGGATATGTCTTTTAAGGGAATATGGAGAAACTTAACTTCATAATTTAGAGTTCGGGATAGCAATTTTGTATTTAAAAATGTGGTTTATGTTCCAACAGAATGGAATATAATATAGAATTGATTTTATATTGTTCGTTTTGAAACAGACAGTTTCAAAAGCTAAAACCAAATAAAATTCTTTTCAATCTACATGAAGGCCTGAGTATTTACATATTAGGTATAGAGTCCAATACTATCCCATAATAGCACACATTAGAACAATGGATATAAATTTGGGTTCAATCATAGGAATACCTCCCACATTTATGAATTGCGAAGTGATAACCATATGCCAAGATATATATAAATACCAAAGTCACAGTTATGCTCACATCAGTCCTGTATTTCTCTTTTCACCCCACTGTCTCTTTTGAGCAACTGTTTCTGATGTAGATTTCTATCACCACAGCCCAAATAATACCCAGCATCTAACAGCTTTGGCTCTTCTCTGAGACCCTCATCAGCTAAGAAGAAATGGAGTTGCTGGAAAATTGTCTCTAGGCTTTTTTTGCAACAGATATCCTGTGGTATTTGTTATATTTTGTCTCAAGTTTCAGTCTTGCAGAAATAATATGAAAGAAAAATGATAATTTTAGCAGAGTGGATTTTTTCATCTTTTTACAGTTCAAGATGTTTTTAAATTGGGCATATATATTTTCTCCTATGTCACATACACTGCGTAGTAGCATACAGTCTTTTCTGTTTTGTGAATGATTTAATTTAGAAACCACAGCATTACAACATTACAGATGTACCACATAAATGTACGTGATCATTCTGAGTGATTTAGAAGGGTGAGTGAGAATATTAAATTCTGTTTCTTCTCAGTTAGTTCAGTATTACAGCACAGTAATGTCTGTAATAGCTAAGCCACCACTTACACCAGAAAGAAACAAGTTACCTTGTTTAATTGGAGAATAAAGAGAGGAAAGAAATGTCCTCTGAACTTGTCCTAAGAATTCCTAATCGTGTGTGCATAAGGGTAGGAAAAAAATACTAGAAGAATAAATATTATACTAATACAGGTAATGTTTCTTGATTGCTCTGATGCAGTTCAACTGAATGTAAATGATAGACAACTCAGCTTACACCACAGAAAATTCTCACACGTGTAATATCTTGACTACAGCCTCCTGGCAATTCTTATTGAAGCTACTTACATTTTTAAGAGCACCACTTAATGAAAGACAATTGAATTGCATTAAATTGTGGTTTCTATGTGTCTTCTGAAAATGTTGTAAATATCAGTCTGATCATCACAGTTCAGTTAGGATGAGGCACACTGGTGGTACTCACCGCCTGTACTTGGAGCTGCAGATCGTTTTTCTCCTGCACCAGTTTCACCATTTTCTCCTCCAACTCCTTCCTCTTTGCCTCAGACTTTGCAAGCTCTTCCTTGGTTTTCTCAAACTCTTGTTTCATGTTGGCCATCTCCTTCTCAGATTCTGCACTCTTCAGCAAGGGCTTGATCTTGAAGAACAGCTTCATCCAAGGCCAGTGCTTCACATTCATGAATGCACGAATGTTGTACTGGATGCAGAAAATGGACTCCCTGAAAGGTAAGTCAAATTAATATTAAATATTTAGACCATGATGACACAATAAGCCAAATACAGTGAACCTAATTTGAAGAAATATCTACCTCCTCTCCACCATTCTCTGGTACTCCACTCTCATCAGGTAGCCCCTGCACCTGGCCTGTGTGCGGGTGATGAGCTGTGCCAGCTTCTCATCCCTCATCTCCTCCAAAAGGCCTATCAGCCCAGCTTTGAAGAACACCTTCAGTAAGAACAAGAATATCGGTGCAGTATACGTGCTGCTTGTTCAGTGTAGCCCAGTACCCTGTCCCCCATGGCAGATAATATGCAAAATCAAGAGAAAGAGCAAAAACACAAATAAAGTATGTAGTGATAGACCCTCTTTTATATCTCCAAGTTACCTGAAGTTGAGGAACTATAATAGACATTTTTCCTTTGGTTTTATTAACCCTTGATTCTTTTATTCTACAACTTTGTCTTAAGTTAGGAACCCTTAATTAAATCATCCTATGGCAATGAATTTCAGTTTTATAAGTACCTAGTTGATTTCTTTTAAATACCCTATTTGATCATTTCATGTACTAACTGGAGAATCTGAGTATCATTCTCAAGCCATGCAAACCAAAACCACACAGTACTTGAAACAAACTGTTCTTGTACCTTGGTGTGACCGAATTTGTACTGAGTGTGGTCTATATCAATTGATCCAAGAAGTTTCTCACAAGCTTTCTTGCTGTCAATGAACTGTCCCTCTGGGATAGCACTGGCATTTAATACTTTGTATCTGGGGGAGAAAATGAAAGGACTTGAATTGGACTCGATGATCTTAAGGGTCTTTTCCAACCTAAATGATTCGATGATTCTATGAGTATAAAGAGGTCTGTTGTTGAGACCAATTGGCTGGTACACTGCAAGAAAGAGCCTAAGACCTGGTGAGAACACAACAGTGCTGCTGAACATAAACTTTAGAGAAGGCTTTAGTCACCAGAGGTGAAACTTAAATTTCACAAGCTACTCAAGATGGACAAAATGATACAGTAAGGGGAAGAAGTCTGACCTCTGTTTAAAATCTGCATACAGGACTCTGTTGGGAAATCCTTTCCTGCAAATTCTGATCCCTTCCAACACGCCGTTACACCGCAGCTGGTGAAGCACCAGTTCATGCTCCATGGCACCTAGCAATCCAGAGCACAAATATATCTATAATCTGTAATACAAAGAGGAACAGCTGCACCATACTGAAAACCTTCTATATGTGAGTCTTACCAGGTGTTTTTGTTTCATTTGGGATGATGCAGCGTACAAAATGGGGGTGTGTGCTCCGCAGATTGGTCATCAGCTTGTTTAAATTCTCCTGGGAGAGTCATTAACAGAAGTTTATATTAGCAAATGTTATTTGCTATAAGCTTCAAGCCTTCTGAAATGAGATATTGAGATATCAGAAAAAAATTAGCTTGCAGAATCCTAAACTGAAGTCCCCTGCACCAGCTTTTCTGACTTCCCACAGATCCTTGTTATTAACTTAATGTATATAATTCTTCTGATTAATCTGTGGGAAATATCATACTCTTAAACATAAAATTTTAATACATTTAACTGACTCTAGTGGAATGCCTTCATTAGAAATTATATCTTCTTCCATTGGATATACCCAGGGAGATAAAACGGTACCTCTATGAGGCAGTAGGTATTTATGATGGGTCATATGGAACACACTACACAGAACCTTCCTGTTTTCCCCACTGAAAGCAAAAGGAACAAAAATGACAGGTTGAGTTTTATATGTCTAGATTAGAAGTTTGTCTCGTAAGGTAAGATGAGAATAAAGTGAGATGAGAATAAGGTGAGATGAATCCCAGCCTTGTTTTGTGATTAATATCTATCTCTATACTTATTTATAAATAATTATTGCCTATAATTAGTGGGAGGAAGCAGGTGCCTCCAGAGGACATCTCAGACTATGTAAATTAAGCAGCCAAAACATTAAGATGTCTAAACACTAAAATGTCTAAACAAGAGTAATAGTGGATGAATGTTTGAAAACATAATAGAAATGCAACCCAAATGCAGCAAATAATATTTCTCCCATAACGTTACCTCTTAAAGTCTTATGACCTTTAAACATAGGCTCATTACATTACTTTTTGAATGATACAATGCTGGCAATAATTTTGCATTTGCAAGGCCAAGGCAATACAGCTATGATTATTTTTCTTGGGGCATATGCACACATGCCCACGTCCTGTTTTAGAGCACTGGATAGAGGCTATTGGGTAATCAAAAATTATATGACAGCAGATCTGTAGAAGAAATTAGGCTATGTCAAGAAGGGAATCCTAAAAGAATGAATACAGTAATAAATAACCTCAGGAGAGACTAGGTATTTCACCCGGCAGAACTGCATGGAGCAGCCAGGCAGCAAGACTTGGTTATGACAGAGAACTGTCAAGTATCTGACATCTTAAAAACCCATAACGCAAGGAGTAGTGGTATTTCAACTATGAGAGATTGATCCCTGAATCATGGAGAAAAACTAGAGATATAAATGGAGTGAAGAGGTCATCCTCCAGACCAGTGCGCAGAATGTTGTTAAAGGGCAATAAAAGGTTCCGAAGCCAGAAGTGGGCACCTGAAGGAAATCCGATATATTTTAGGAATATTTTGGAAGTTTTCTGTATGACATTCTTCTGTCTGGAAACATCTTGGGACAAATGGACAAAAAGAAAATTTGTGGAATGGAGTATATTACAGTGGATTTATTCCTAGCAAAATATGGCACAAGAACTTCAGGGTCTAAGCCAATAACTAAGCCAAAAAAAGACTAGCCATTTCAAATGTGGGTTTACTCCTCATTTTAGGAAGAAATGGTGAACTCTCTACTGTACCCGGAAAAGAGCTGAGACAGTCTGGAAGGAAGAACCCTTCTTCTTGCCACCTTTCTTGCCAGCACTAGCCTCTGCAAAGTTGAAAATAAATAAAGCAGGTTTTAGATTTTTCCTTTTGCCTTTTATGTTCCTTTTTGTAATCTGTACATCAGTGAAAATACAGGATTCATAGAACCAACCTGCTTCTGCTCCACCATAGTTGGCAAAGAGTAAGGCCAATGTTTTCAGTGATGATTTCTGGTACAACCCAATGACAGTTTCATTCAGGGGGTCTTTGTTCTTCTCAAGCCAGCCAGTGATATTGTAGTCTACTGTGCCAGCATAGTGTATCAGGGAGAAGTGGGCCTCAACCTTCCCTTTGGTAGGCTTGGGCTTCTGGAAGTTGTTGGACTTGCCCAGATGCTGGTCATAGAGCTTGTTCTTGAAAGAGGTGTCAGTTGCCTTGGGGAACATGCACTCCTCTTCCAGGATGGAGAAGATGCCCATGGGCTGGGAGAAATGTACAAGGGAGACAGATTGTAATTTAGTTTTCAGGGCAATAATAACCTTCACCTAGGCAGAGTAGTGGAACACAGACTGAGATACACATTAGAAAATATTATTATTCAATTACATTTTCTGCTAGAAAGTGAGAATAAACATATCGATACTTACTTTTTTAAGCACCAAATGAAACATAAAAATTATTGAAAATTAGTTTAGTTTGTGTTGAGAACGTGTTTTATAAAATCAGAGCAATACCTTCTTCAGATGTCTTAGAGAAACTGAACATGAGCCAACAATATACCCTTACAGCAAAGGCAGCCAACTCATCCTGGGCTGCACTAAGACTGTTGCCAGCAGCTTAAGGGAGGTGATCCTTCCGCTCTACTCAACTCCGCTGAGAAACATCTGGAGTGCTGTGTCCAGTTCTTGGCTCCCCAGTACAAGAAAAACGTGGACGTAGTAGCGTGAGCCCAGTGACAGGCCACAAAGTTGTTTAAATGACTGGAACATCTGACATGCAAGGAGAAGCCAAGAGAGATGGGACTGTTCAGCCTGGAAAATAGAAGGTTCTGGGGGATCTTAACAATGTGTATAAATACCTGATGGGAGGGGATAAAGAAGACAGAGCTAGAGGCTTCTCAGTGAGAAGATGGAACAGGCATGAAGTGAAATACACAAAATTCCATTTAAATAGAAGGAAAAAAGCTTCTTTATAGTGAGGGTGGTCAAAAGTTGGAACAGTTTCCCCAGAGTGTCTGTGGAGACTTCACCCTTGGAGATATTCAAAATTCTGTGATTCTGTGATTCTAGCTACTTATCATCCTGCCAGCCACTGAACTTTTCGTCTCATGTGCAGCACGACTACCTTCTCATTGACAGTCAAAAGATGCACATGTAAGTGTGGGTCTGTGCTGACAGTTATGTATGTCCATCTTCTATGTTAATTTTACAAATATATAGATATTCTGCTGCACAAGCACAAGTCTGTTAGAGCTGAAAGGTGAGGAGGACATGCTGACCAGGAAATTGACTCTAGCTGTTTTGGAAGAACACCCTTGTTGGGAAGTTAACAATCTTTTGGCTCTTGAAAAGAGATCAGTACATACTTGCTGCCAAAAAGTGGTGTGAAATCTCCGGATCTCACTTGACAGGAAAAAAAAAAAAGCCTACAGAGCAAGGTACTTTGAATAACACAAGCTGAATATTTGAACATGAACACAGAAGATCCCTTTGAAAAATGAGACCGAGTAATTATAGAATTTCCACACATGTAATGCATTTGAACAGGAAGGATACCTTCTCAATGAGCTCAATGCAGGCAGCCAGGTCCATCCCAAAGTCAATGAATGTCCATTCAATTCCTTCCTTCTTGTACTCCTCCTGCTCCAGCACAAACATGTGGTGGTTGAAGAACTGTTGCAGTTTCTCATTGGTGAAGTTGATGCACAGCTGCTCAAAGCTGTTAAACTGGAAATAAAACAAAAAAGACCCATATTTGCTAGATGCAGCAATAATTGCAAAACCTCATCCTTTAAAAATAAGGAAGGCAGTTATCTTGGCTTCATGGTCAAGTCTGGTTTATGTCTACAAAACAAAACAGAGAAATGCGTCAAAGTAATTGCCCACAAGGAATTTTTTTTTCATATTGATGAAAATGTGAAGATAAGATATATTTCCTGTATACTCTGAGACCAAATTACAGGGATAAAAACCCCAAACTTAGGCCTATCATGATATACAATTTTTATACTGTCTTGTCCTTGATCATTTCAACCAAGGAGTTTTTCTGATTGGACCATTCTGTACTTTTAAGTTTGCATGTCTTGAAATAAGACAAGTCATTTTTTACTTCATAACTAAAAAAGAAAATTGTTGCACATAATTATGTGACGATGTTATGACTTCTTTAAAAATATGTCTCAGAGTGATCATAACATCCAGTTGTCATTTCCAAATAGCTCTTACCAAATCTTTGTTACTTACATCAAAAATCTCAAAGCCAGCAATGTCCAGGACACCAATGAAGTACTGTCTGGGTTGCTTGGTATCCAGCTGTTGATTGATGCGAACAACCATCCACAGGAACATCCTCTCATAGACAGCCTTTGCCAGGGCACCTACAGCATTGTGCACCTGTAAGAAAAATAAATGCCTGGAGTTGCCATACAGAGCAGAAGAGAATCAAAAGGATTCAAAACATAGTTCCATGTTACCACGTTTCTTACCTGCTGTGCAGTTTGACCTTTGGTCACAAATTCATTCCCAACTTTGACTCGGGGGTAGCACAGTCCCTTGAGCATGTCAGCTGAGTTCAGACCCATCAGGTAGGCAGCCTTGTCAGCAACTAGAAAGACAGAGGAAAAAGGAAGAATTCAGTGCACATAGACTTTGAATCCTGGAGTACTCTCTAAAGGCTTCAGGGTTCAGATTTCTGTTCTTTGAAATCTTTCAGTAGACTCTCATAGAGGGAATCCTGGTAACATCAAAGTCATTATATTAAGCTTTTCTAAAAGAATGTATGTTTGAAAATCTTCACTGAAGCATGTAGAATATTTGTAGTACATGCATAGCTCAAGAGCTGCAGTGACAATAGTCAGCTACTGACCCACATTCAGGTGATCAAACCCACCCAATATTTAGAGTGGAACACAGAGTTCTCTTTCACATCCAGTCTACAACCTTTTCAGAGCTTTGGTCTCTGATGTTCAGTAAAACTCACTCGGTTTCATCCTTTTACCTGTGGTACTTCCCACCTTCTGCCTAGTGCAAGAGCAAGACTCCAAAGGCAAGAGGAGCCATTGCTCAGAGAGCTGGGGACATGGGTTGTAGGTCCTGTGCCAACAAATACACCTCTCACACCAGAGTTCCCTGAGTGTCTGACAGGTGAGGGTGAATGGAACATTGTCCCCATCCTGTTAGAGCTGAACCACTAGGCTGTTTCACAATTGCAAGCTGTATTCCACCAAAGGTATCGCTAACAAGGTTACAGGAAGGACAGCCATTGCTCCTGACTTCCTGGAAGTGTATAAAGGACAGTTTAGAGTACTAATTGTTCATAGCATAATATACAAAAATCCTGAGATCGGGGAACTTGATATGCTGAGTAGAGGACAAGGGATAGGTTTTCTCTGGCTTACTGTTTTCCTTGGGATCCTAAAGTCCAACAAAGAACAACTTTTTCTCTATGCCACATCCATACTGGCTTACAGAAGGGTTAATTATTGAGTTTGATAATACCTTCTGTGCCATCTGGCTCTGCCTGCTCCTCTCTCGGTTTCTGCTTGAACTTCAAGTTCCCGTAGTGCATGACAGCCCCTGTCAGCTTGTAGATGGCTGTCTTTTCATCAGCAGTGAAGCCCAGGATGTCAATGGCACTCTGGTAATACAATCAGCAAAGTGAAATATTTGTGTGTTATGTGATATATGACCTGCGCATGTTGACCTGTTTGGTAAGTTACTTACATCTGTAGCCATCAGCTCCTCCTTGTCATCAATGCTGGGAACAGTGATCTCACCTTGACTCACAAAAGGGTAGTCATAAGGGTTGGTGGTGATGAGGAGCATTTCTGAAAACAAAGAAGATAATGGGTTAAATTTCATTGTTTTTGTAACGTAGTGAAACATTGCTCAGTGATCTTCCTCCAAATAGCTCAATGATGCCTGTTACCAATTAGCTCTGGCTTCTTGTTGGAGGTGACCTGATAAAATATGTGGTAGCTTCTCTCCGCCTTGAGCTGGAAAGTGACCCTGGACTTCTCCAGAAGATCTGGCAAAGACAGCATGACAGAGTTAGCACAAGTACTAGGCAGTATTCGAAGGAATGGGATCAGGCCAGGAGAGTTGCTTACAAGTTTCAATGTCAGCAGAAGCCAGTTTGCCTGTGGCCCCAAAGTGGATTCTGATGAATTTGCCCTGTTAAAGAGAACAAGCAGCATTTCAGGAGAGATGCATTTCATTGCCATCTCCTTATGTGAGAATACCACCAGCCCATCATCACTGTTATAATGAGGAGGCATTTTGTCCAAAGCAACAACTTACAAAGCGTGAGGAGTTGTCGTTCCTCACAGTCTTGGCGTTTCCAAAGGCTTCCAGCAGTGGGTTGGCACTGATGATTTGATCCTCAAGCGTTCCCTGCAGGATGATAATTAATCAGTTACAGCGTTTAGCCTTCATGGCAATTAAATACCAAGCATTCAGTCTGTTCTTCCTGACTCACCTGCATTTTGCCAGACTGCTGCTGCTGCTCTTCCTTCTTCTTCTCCCCGCTGGCTGCAATTGTTGCAAAGTACTGGATGACACGCTTTGTGTTCACAGTCTTCCCTGCACCGGATTCTCCACTGTCAAACCAAAGAGAGAAAGAGAGAGTGTGTGGTCAGGCAGGAGGTCCCCTGGCACCAGGCAGCCCCGCAGGGACCCGAGCAGGGCGTGTACATACGTGATTAGGATTGACTGGTTCTCGCGATCTGTGAAAAGACACAGATATAGACAGAGATATGCAAGCTTTTCCTAGTTCTCATGAAAAATAAAGAATGTAAAAAATAGGAGAAGAATATGAACTGAAGCTTCCAGAGGATTCAGAGACAGAAGATAGTGAAAAGCCCTGGGAATTCTAGTGGGCACCTTTGATGCTCCAGGACTACTTCAGTTATTATGAACTGAATCAGTAAAGATACCACTTCTGAGTAGCTTTTGTAGTCTGGTGCCTTTCAAGATATTGCTTCATCAGGCTACTTATTTCTTTCTTATATAAGTACATCTAATGAAAATATGTAGTTGAGTTTTGACAGTATGAAGCTAAAATTTTCCTGAGTAATCTTTTGGAAATTTGGAGGTGTCACAAACAACAGAAACATCTGATCAACCCTTTCACTATTTGTCACCTCTTTTTTTTTTTTTTTTTGAACCCCTATACATACAGAATTTATGTATTCCCAAGATCATACATAGACAAGGTTAATTTTTCATTTTTCTATTCTGGATCTATTTTCCAGTTTGTAAGAAAAGAACAGGAAAATAAGATCTAAAATCCTGCACATCTTTGATTTCAATGCACACATAGGGAACACAAAATAATAGGTGGAAGGAGGAGGAGAAAGCAGAAAGCGCTTTTTTAAAGCCATTCAGTTTAAATACTATAAGCTTCATTTTTTCCTTGACACACTGTATGTGCAATTGATTTACAGTTGCATAGATCAGTAAAAGGGTTACACAGATCATTTAAAGCTGTATGTACTTTTGACCACCTGGTCATCTTTTCCATGAATAATTCAATTTGCATAATAATCAAGTGAAGCTTTTGTACCTGTTCAGTGCAGAGATACTCAGTTTCACTTGTTAGCACTGATGCTTGCAAATTTGAGTTGACTGTATACACGTAGTTTATAGGGTACATGTGATATTATTGTACTCTGTACTCTCTGGCTGAGACTAGTTTAGTGATTATGATTCACAAATCTATGCATATATGTAAGATCTCATTACAGTCAGTAAAGTCTACACCAGAAAATAGGTGTCTTCTTTGAAGTGAATTTACTCCTTCTAGACTATTTTCATTAGTCCAGGTCTTTATTGATTCTAATGGGAACACAGACGCTCAGCTCACACAGACCATTACAGATACTTCCAATAATTTCACACATTCAATATTGTTGCACCATATTTCGAGAGAAGACCCCACATTTCCCTCTACAGATAGCTTATTGCAAGAGCAGTTCAAAGGAAATCAAGCCACTCACCAGTCAGCATGAACTGGTAGGCATTGTCAGAGATGGAGAAGATGTGTGGAGGGGCCTCCTGGCGCTTCTTGCCTCGGTAGGCCAACACCACCTCCGGGTTGTACACCGGCAGCCACTTGTAGGGGTTGACAGTGACGCAGAAGAGACCCGAGTAGGTCTGAGAGGAAGGGAGGCAGCACATTGGCTTCCACGTAGCCTGGCAGAGCAGTTCCTCCAGCTACCCAAAGGAAGACTGCTGCTGATACTTACATAGATCATCCAGGCTGCGTAACGCTCTTTGAGGTTGTACAGCACAGCGGGTTCGTGGAGGTGGGTCATCATGGCCATGTCCTCGATTTTATCGTACTTGGGAGGGTTCATGGGAAAGACCTGATCATCCTTCACGGTCAGGGTCTGCCAAGGAAAGGAAAGATTTATATGTTGTATGTCAGCTAAAAGCTCAGTGTGGGAATCAAATGGTGTCCTTCAGCCTTGTTTTTCACTCACTTCTCCACCTTCAGTCTTGACGGTGACCTTCCCTGATTCCTTGCTCTGGATTGTTCCTTTCACAAAGGATTCTTTAGGATGAGCCACAAAGACTGATGTCTTGGCATCGAAAGGCTTGTTCTGGGCCGCAATTCTCTCCTTCTCTGACTTGCGGAGATAGGGAGCCGCCTCCCCAAAAACAGCCATCTCAGAGTCTGAAGAAGCCATGTCTGCACTTTACTGAAGGTGCGTCAGCAGAGGGCCCTAATGGGGAGGAACAATATGTCACTGAGTATTTACATCTATTCTGTAAGGTTGGGAAAAAATTTATCTCCTGTGCCTTGGTTTCTCTTCATATGAGTATTTGGAACATCTAATATGAGCTAACTAAATACTTAGTTTTTATGTCAACTTAGAAAATGAGAGGCTTTTGCTCATGTAGTCTAGGTCTTCAAACATTTAGGAGAACAACTCTTAGTGACCTTTCAGAACTGTGGATTTGGTGCTTTGAGAATACTGTGTCTGTAAGATAAGAGTGAATTTGCTGAGCAAGTTTCACTAAGACATCACTACTAGGAATGGAAATACAGTTAGGACCTTTTGTTAAAGGAATAAACAGTGAAACATTTCTGAAAAACTGTATTTTAGGTGACCTATGGTCTCCGAAAACACTGAACCTGTGGGACATTTACCTATTAAATATAATGGTAACAGAAAGACAATGGGGATTTGTTGTACGCATTTGTCATTCTTCAGTACAATATCTAAATAATTTCAGCCCCAAAGTTCTGACTTGGGTGAAATAACATTCAAGCATTGAAATTGGAATTGTCAAGCCTGTATTAAGATCCCAAATAAATACTTAGTGAAAAAAATCTAGGAATAGGTGAGTTCTCAAAACTTTAAAAAAATAGTATTTTTTCAGATGCTTTATTAAACATGTAGGTAAATTTAGCCCGCTGCACTTGAAAATTCTCCAGCCACATTAGTAAAATTTATTCCCTCTTTATTCATTAAGTAATTAATATATTTTGTTTATAATGTTTTATATTATAATTATACAAATAAATATTTGTATATTTATTAATTCATACATTCTCAGGTAGAATGCAGAATTTTGCACTTTTTTCTGCTCTGCTCATCCTGCTCCTGTTCTACTGCTGCCACAGCAAAGATGGGAAGCCAGCATGCCTTGATCCTGCTCAGTCAGTTAAGCAGAAGTGAAGAATTTCCCTGTGTGGATTTTCTGGTTTGCCATCGGTGGTCAGAGACCTCGAAAGCAGCCACTTGAAAACCTTGGGCACCCCACCACCTTCTACTGTAGTCACATTAGGTTTGAATATTAGGTTTGAAACAGAAATCCCACCCAAAAGGATCCTTCTCTGCCCTCTAAGAATTAATAAATCAGGTTCTTACCTCTCGTGACACCAGATGGGTGGCTTGCAGGCTGGCAGCTGGTCAGCACTGTAAAACAGAAATGGCAATTCCCTACTTGCTGCTGCACAGAAATCCAGAGTGAAAATGTGCAGGTGCCTTGAAAGCAGACTTAAAACCTGAGATGAGAAATCGAGTGCCCTCCTGGAAATGAGCACTGAAGGCAGCAGGAATGCTGTGGCACAGAAGGGCACCATCCTCTTCCTGCAAGCCTGCGGACCCCATACACTTACCTTCAAGCTTTCCATGGAGACAGGGCACACTTGTCACAGGGACATTTTATATGATCTAGCCTGCAGATGCTACAGATGCCTACTCTTTCTTCGGTCAAAAAATTTTTGGCAAACCTTCTTTGGTAAAGCATTGTCTGGCAAACTGAACTAAGGGCATAATTGTCATTTGACATGACTAGATATAATTAGAAAATCTTGATGTCTTACTGACTATATGAATACATCTATAAACAATCTGACAAGGGTGTTAAGGAGGGAATCTGGACTAGTCAAGGCACTTAGAGAACTTGGATGCAGGACTTATGGATTCTATTGCTGGCTTTCCCACCGACTCACTGTATGACCCAGGGTGGATTGCTTGGTATGTCTGCACCGCAGATATCCCAGCTGTACAATAGATAAAACAGGATGTTAAAAGATAAATTAGCATTATTAAAAGCTTTTGGCAGTTGTGATGGTAAAATCCTGAAAGCAGAGGTGCAAACGTACAACAGTTCATGAGGGTTACAGGCATAGCAGGATGGTCAGCCAAACGCCACAGCGGTGAGAGGCTGGGTTCTACCTGGGCTTTTAAGCTGGTGCCTCTGTCAGAGATGTGAGGCAGCTTCAGGGATATCAGGAAGAGTGTGCACACGCACACACAGAGGTATGTACATGTCTGCCTCTCTGTATACACTTCAGGTTGCAAATAAGGGGGAGATTCTCCAAGAAATGTTGTTGTGACCCTGTGCACCACCTTGTTCTACAGGAGGGGTTGTACCTGCTCAGAATTCTGATCTGCTGGTCAGTGCCAGTGAGCGAGAGATGCTCCCTTCTTTTGCTGGCAACTTCTTAGGTTATTCAGGTGTTCCCATGCTTATAACCCCAGTAGGAAAGATAATTCTGATGTAGTAATGGCCCCTACAGGGGTTTTTTCCTACCTACAACTGATAGGAAAATCCTGTAGTCAGCCATACTTATACAAATAATTGGACATATGCGCAAACACATCACCTCAGCATGCAGTCATATGCTCTGCACCCAACACATCCTCAGTCCAGCTCTTCCATTTCATCACAAATATCTTGCACACATACACATTTGCACAGTTCAAAAAGCCACAATGATACCTTTACCAGAGCATCGAGGTGGCATGCCTGTACAATGCTGATAGAGTGGGGGGAAGGGGGATTTGCTGGCAGTACAGGAGAGAGACCGATCCAGTTTTAGGAAGAGAGCACTGTCATGTGAGCTGCTTTAAATCCTGGCAGATTTAAACACATTCTTCCCCTGGTCATTGGCATTTTGGTTATTAAAAGAGCTCAGTGGATAACACATGGGCAAAGTTAGAAAAATGGTGCATGGATCTGATGTCATATCCAGCATCAGGCAATGTCCTGTGCTTGTAAACCCCATTACAAGGGGGGATGCAGCACTGCAGTGCCCACCTTTTTGGAGCCCAAAGCCAGAGCTCACTGCTGGGCTCTATGTGCAGGGCATGGGGAGGCTGATGGAAACACCCTGCTCCCTGCCTAGGAGGAGCCCAGAGCCAGCCAGTGGGAAATGGTGAGCACAGGGGTGCATCTGAAGTCTTGCCTCTCTGGGGAGAAGGCACCAAGGGGTGCTGGTGGGGACATCTCCCTCCAGTGGGACCCAGAGCGCAACTGCACTCCCCAGCGTGGGTCCAGCAGGCATTGCTCTGAGGGGCTTTTGCAGCTGAGTCCCCAGGGTGTTGCGGTGCAGCATGGTGTCCAGCAGCCCAGGGGCTATCGGTCCTGACTGAGGAGCGGACACAAAGATCTTGGCAGCTCAGAGCCCGGTGTTAAGATCATGCAAGAAGAGCAAGGGATGTCTGAAGCCTCTTCCAGGGCATTAAAGCTGGGGTTTTTTTTCCCCTCAGGTTGGGGAGGGAGCTCTGGTCTTCCCTTCCCAGGGAAGCTGGAACATCTGCACTGTAAAGGCAGCATCATCTGGCAGCAGCAGGTTAAGTATTAAGTAGCTGCTGTTGCTTTTCTCTGGGGCTCTGCTCTCAGTGGTGCGTAGCAAGCCTCTCTTATGCAGTGCTGTCAGGCTGGGACAATGTGCCCTCAGTATGTGCCAGGGGCTATATGGAGGGTCTAGATGAGTGAGCTAGGCTAGACAACCTGACCTTGGGGACTGAAAATCTTTGACTTCCCAGTGGTCAATGACAAAGCCAGTCTTCTCAGTAGAGCTCTTTTGGGGGTTTTGCTGTTGAGTTGTCGAGGATGTGGACCCAGCTGTGTAACAGGCAGAGGTGAGGCACATGGCCAGGCAGATCTGGGCATGCAGGCAGCCAAGGGAAGGTCTAGCTTGAAACGGAGGTGGACAGTGAGCTGAGGTGTCTCCAGGTGCAGACAGTTGCTCAGGAGTGCTTTGGGGATTGAACTTAGTGTCCATATGTCTCCATAAACCAGTGTTAGGAACCTAAAGGCTTTTTTTTTAAAGTGGTCCAAATCTCAGCAAAGGTTTGTGAAACAGGACAAGCAATGAAGGAGAGGCTTTTATCCAGGTGGCTTTTGAATATCTCCAAGGATGGGGACTTCACAACAGCTCCAAGAAACCTGTGCCAGCGCTCACTCACAGTAAAAAAGTGTTTCCTGATTTTCAGAGGGAACTTCCTGAGTTTGAGTTTGTGCCCATTGCTTCTTGTCTTTTCACTGGTCACCACTGAAAAGAGCCTGGCTCCATCCTCTTTGCACCCTCTCCTCAGGTATTTATATACATGGATTTGATCCCCCTGAGTCTTCTCTTCTCCAGGCTGAACAACCCCAGCTCTCTTAGCCTTTCTCCATAGGAGAGGTGCTCCACTCCCTCGGTCATCTTAATGGCCGTTTGCTGGTGTCTCTCCAGTACATTCACATCTCTTTTGTACTGGGGAGCCCTGAACTGGATGCAGCATCCCAGGTGTGGCCTCACCAGTGCGGAGTCAAGGCAAAGCATCCCCTCCCTCATCCTTCTGTCAACTCCTTCTAATGATGCCCAGGACACCTTTCACCTTCTTCGCAGCAAGGGCCCATTGCTGGCTCATGTTCAGCTTGGTGTCCACCAGGATCCCCAGTCCTTTTTTGCAAAGCCGCTTTCCAGCTGGTCAGCACCCAGTGTGTACTGCTGCATGGGGTTGTTCCTCCCCAGGTGCAGGGCTTTGCAATTCCTTTGCACTATTAGACCCAGTATTGACCTCTGGGTTTTACCTAACCAGTACCTAACTGGCACACTACCCTTAACATTGAGAACACTTTATGTCAAAAGGGCCCTAGCAATTGCAGAATCGCAAAGACTTCAAGTATTACCTCCATGTTTACCAGTATTGCTAATTGAGTTAATTAAATCACGTGTTGACTTCCAGCTAAAGACCCATTGTGACATTAAAGCAAAGCAACTGAAGTGTGCAGGCACCTCCACATTCACCCAGTAAACTCCATGCTTTGAATACAAACAGGGCGAGATGCCTGTAGGTTCAGTATAATGTCCACGGAGGCAAAACAAATGCTATCTTAGAGACCAAACCATTTTCCATCTACTTCAGGGACTTAGCTTCACTATCTCAAATATCAGACTATCCTGTTCACTGAAGCTAGTCTCTGCTTGATCTTTGGAGGAGAATCTGGGTGGTAAGACTACCAGACAGCAGGATCTGGTTGTAATAATGGTTCTGGCCCACGCTGACTGAAGCTGTTTTCAATATGGGCCCATAACAGCCATGTGGAAATAGGCATCCTGCAGGTTGAGGGTTAGGAGCTTGTGACCCCATTCAGGGGGTTATCCTGAAGGTGTGAATCTGGCAGTTTTCCAATTACCACTTTCCTTGACACAAATAAATGGCGGCTATAGAGCTATTCCACTGAAATGGGAAGGAGCAGATTTCCTGTCCCCAGAGCCAACAGGGAAGAAACTTTCTGCCAATCTATTGTCCTTGGTCTGAGACTGCAGACCTTGGTCTCTGACAGTCCAGGCATGCTATGTCTGTGGTGACCTCTTTAGGCAGGAAAGAAACCTTGCATACAGAGGAATGATACAGGATTTACACACGAGAACTCAGAAAACTGCAGACATTCACATCCTACAGGGAAGTCTGGGAATGCTGCCTGATTGCTCAGGGTATAGAGGGGCTTCAGGGCATACTGTCCCACCTAACCCTGCATCAAGTGCTGGAGGAGGTCCTACTTTGGCTGAAGGTTTCTGTGGGCCTGTGCAAATCCGCACTGTGAATATATATGCTGGCTTAAGTTCAGAAAAGAAGAGACTGTTGATGCTGTGGATCCCTAATTTGAATTTCCGTGCCCATCAGAAGTATTGACCTATGTCTACATTACTAGTTCTGCATTAGTACCTCAGTACCAGTATAAACCCCAAAGTTAGCATAATGTGGCTAAGGGTATGTGGGCTTTGCTTGGTATCCTGGCGTGAAATCTCTGAAAGGTGCTTGATATTAATCATTCAAGAGTCTGAAGGGATTACTGAAATCTAGCAAAATTCTCCAGAATGCTGTATATGGAAGCGTGGCCCTCAAGCTAAGAACAATTTGCATACTGAGATTAGCTAAACCTTATATACTTTACATTAAATAGTATTGCCTCCAACATGAAGCAGCATTTATAGATGATGCCAAGCATGTCTGCCTAGTTTTCTGTCAGCTTCACTGTAATAGAAAAATAATCCTGGTGGCTTAGACCAGCAGGGGTGAAGTGGCTTGACTGAATTCAGCATTAAACAGTCCAGTGCCATTCAAACTGAATATCAAGGCTATTCCAGAAACTCCTCTGGAAGAACCAGCATTAGAAAAACTCTTTCAGACAGTCAGAACAAGAAGATAAAATGTTAAAACATTGACTACTCTTTCACTCGAAAACTCCCAATTCGTATCTATTTCCTTTTCCCCCCTTTTGCATTAACTAAATAAAACATGGAACTTCTCATTCAGTGCTTTCAGTAGATGTTTTCAAAACAGCTTTTTGAAGAAAATGATGAGCTAAAGCAATGGCAGCTGTACCACCATGCGTTGTGAACACAGGTAGCATATGATCTCTCAGGGAAAGTCTACAGGGGAAAGAAACCTGACAGCTGGACTGCATTTGTGGAGGCTGGAAAAGGAGGCAGGAGAAAGTGCAAAAAAAAGGTTGGGAGAATAACACAGCATTCATTGTTTTAGTGTATGACATAAAGCTCACAAAAAGAAAAGTGAAGTGTTTGGTCAGTTGGCATAAGCATTCCTTAAAAGGATTCTAATCTACTGAGTATCTGCTTTGGGTTTGTTTTAATTTATAAAGCCCATCTATCCCACCCAGGTATCCTTTATATGACACTGGCACAGTGGCATCTTACAAAGTTTCTGACAAAGCACAGCCTCTAATGTGAAGTAGATGATCCAGATTTCACTGTAGTTTAACTCTGTAGATCCCAGAAAGTTACACTGGGGAAAACTCTGCCCTGTTTTCTTGTATCCAGGTGCAGCCAAGGAGAAATCTGTCCAGGAAGGGATCTGTTGAAAGAAGTGCAAGTGCCTCAATGTAAGAAGAAGAATGCAATGTTTCCTGCCAGCCATTAATCTTCTGTCAATCCTATTTTCATCTCTGCAGGGCTGGACTCCACTGGAACCAAAAGCAAACCACCACACAGTTAAAAGAGAAGAAGCGAACTGAAATCCGTTTGTGGATACAGACTGTCCTGCACAGCAATGCGGTGTTGGCAAGGCACACATTCCCCATGGAGGAGAAAGGATTCAATCATGCTGAAAATAGATACTTCTTGAGACAGAGATCAGGCAGCTGCTTCCCTTTCTGCCAGCCCTTAAGATGTGTATTTTCTTATCCCCATCCCTGTGGTTAGCTGAGAGACAAGGAGCGAGAAGGCATCTTTTAGCTAGGCAGCAGAGATGGACGGGAGAGGGAAGGGGGACATGCTGACAAACAGCTGTATGTCGGCTGGTGGGAACCTCCCTCTCAGGGAGGTGTTCAGGGTCATCAAGCTCATGAAGGGAAGTCATGAGAATGTACCTGTATGGCAGGAGGTTTTGCAGTAGGAAAAGGAACCTTTTACTGTAGTCTGGTGATCCCCAGTCTTTCATCCTGGGAGCTACTCTCAGCCCCCCTGCTCCTCTAACTAGAACAGGCTGCCCTTCAGGAGGAAGGACTTTGGGCTTGTGGTGGATGTGAACATGAGTGCTCTCACTGCAAACAGGACTAACCAAGTATCATGCAGTGTTAAAAGTATGGTCAGCTGATTGTAGGAAGCCATTATCCCTTTTGCTTGAGGCTGGTGAGTCAGCACCTGAAACAGTTTGTCCATTTTAGGGTCCCCAGTTCAAACAGGGTGGGAACTAATGGGAGAGGATCCAGCAGAAGGCTAGCAAGATGGGCATGGGTCTAGAAAACTTGTGCCATGAAGTGAGTTGGAGGGCATGTTTAGTCTGAGGAAAAAAGGGCTAATGGGCATGAGGGGCAGTTACAAAGACAATGTGCCAAGCTTCTTCCATGAGTAGCAGACAATGTAACAAGGGGCAATGACCACAGATTGTTGCTTGAACGTTGCCAGTTAGACATTAGAAAAATTCTTGAGTATTGGGTAATGCGGAAATGGCACTGGCTACCCAGAGACATTGTGGAGGCTCTATCCAAAAAGCTTGGCTAATCAAACCATGAATGATCTGACCAACATCGGCAATAGATCTGCTTGAAGTGGGAGACTGAACTAAAGACCTCCAGATGTTCTTCCGCAACAGCATTTCTGTGGCTTTAATGTAGAGGTTCTCCCTATCCATCCAAAGTAGACAATTGCTTAAAGCTGAGCAGGGGAGGTATCTGCAGCTTCATGTCTTGTGCTAAGAAATTTTCCTGGAGCCCTGAAAAACAGCTTTTCTCAAGTGGACCACTGGGCATGTGTCTTTGATCTCACTGTATTGTTGGAGGCAGTTAATTCCATGCAACTTGTCAAAGCATATCCCTCCAGAACACCAATTCCAGAATACAGCTTCTCAAATATGTCACCTGGAACGTCCTCAGCAGCAGAAGGTTTTGGTAGCTGTCAGTTCTTGAAGAACAGAGTGACATGAAGGCAGAGTCAGAGAACCGTGGAGCTCACTGGGGCAACAAAGTACATCACATCACACCAGAAAGTAGTTCCACCGGGTGAGGAGTGGCAGGTCAGGCAGAGTAGAGGAAGGTCCTCTTGTTAGCACAGGCTGGACACATTCATGTTAGTAGTTGTATGCTGGTAAGCATTCCTCCAGACCTGTTACAGGAATTTAAGGGATCTGGTACAAATCTTTTTCATTCTGAGTCACTGGGTACCATTTTTCAGAAAATGTGTGTGTGATACAGTGAACAGCAGCTCACACTGCTGTGTTATTTCTGACCATAACATAACACTGAAGGAAATAAGATTACACGATGTCCCTACCAATGGTAGGGGGGCTGGGCTAGGTGATCTTTAAAGATCCCTTCCGACTCAAACCATTCTGTGAGTCTGTGTGATTCTGTGAATGGCTGTGCTGGGTGAAATCAAAGGAACACGTAGACCCTCACACCTGAGACATTCCTCATCCTCCCAATCTCCCCAGACAACCACCCTCCACATGATGTCCCACCCATGTGGTGACACCTTCTAGAGCACAAACCACCTCAAGTTGGTGAAAAATGCCATGTGACTAGAGCAAAAGCAAATCAGGCACACATGGGAAACTGTGCTAAAAACAGCAATGTTTTTTCTGTGTCACTGCCAGTAATGGGAGACAGAAGCACAAGCACGTTCCCACTGTCTCTATATGAAGCCTAAGAAGCCTTTGGCCTTCCCAGGTCTCAGTGACCTACTTGTCCCCCTGAATGGAGCCCATAATGCCCACAGGACAGAGCAGATCCCTTTAACAGGGATCCCCTTGCACACCCTGCTAGTGAGCCCTGGGAGGCTGGAGAGAGCTCAGAGCTGTTTGGCTTCTGCTCCAGTCGGAAACCTCCTCCTGTGGGCCAATGGCCGGGAGAGCAGGCTCAGGTGCCTACTCAGACAGCAGCATCTCCTGTGCCTGGGGACAGGTTGCTCCAGCTGCTCCTCCTCGGGCAATCAGGGTCCCCAGTGCCCTGACCAGGAACACAGGAGAGGCTGGGAATGTCTGCATGGATATGCTGGTGTCTGAGCAGACATCAGAGCTAAGGTGAAATAAAGTCAGCCCTACATGTGGTAGGTAATTACTGGTGATTACCCTGCCCTGCTTCCACCTAATCAGCTTGCTGCGTGACTGGACCCTCATAAAACACTGTAAATATTCCATAACATATAATTTATATGCATGTGTTGAGTGTTTATATACAGATCAATGTTTGATGTGTTACCAACTGTCTCTAAACACTGTCACACAGGTGACAGGCTTGGTGACAAGCAGCTTAGCTTGGACATGCTTCTGAAGTTAGGTTCCTCTCATTTATAAGGACCAAATATGAACTGGTGTTGAGAAATTCAAATATTTTTTTTGTCCATCTGCTGCATCTGTTATTTATTTTCATACTCCTTCAAAATCCCCAGAGGAATAACGCCCTGCCCAGTCACTAGTGCAAAAGAAACTGGTCGCACAGTAAACCCATTCAGAACAAACCCCAGTTCTGTTTGCTTTTGTTTGACAAAACTCCCTCAGATAGGTGCTGCAGGATGCTTCCTAATCAAAGACCATGCTGTTTCAAGCTGTCTTCCCTCTTGCATTGCTAGGTGTTACCTGACAAACCACTTTTTCCATACTATTTATAATATCATATAAGCATATCATCTTCCCACCTGGTTGTTCCTTTCCCAAAGTGAAAGATCATGGTCGACGCACCTTATCACTCCAGAGCTCCCATCAATTTTGTTACCTTTCTCTGTACCCTTCCTAACTGCACAGGCCAAAATGGCAGCTAGCAGGTCATTTGTGGGCCTGGTACAATGATTTCTGTTCTGTTCTCAGTTGATCCAGATGATTCCTGATGCTCTGTTTGCCTTTTGTGGCCACCAGTGAGCACTGACTTGACGTTTGCAGTCAGCTATTCACTATTCTGGTAGCCTTCCTAACTCCTAATCCTGGTCCTCCTTTCAGAGACTGAGTTTCTATAGAGTTTGGTCTATGTATGGCTCAGCCCTCAGCATCGACAGAGAAGTTGATGTTGAGTTTCATCTGCATAAAGGGTTTTTATGGCTGATGATTTTACAGTCTGCCTTACAAGGGTGACATCTTTCTTGGTGGCTTTCACCAAAGTGACAGTGGGTAAGACTCAAGAGTGGCACAGCCCAGCTAAGAGTGGCGGAGAGACAGGTGAAACAGAGAACTTTTATTTGGGGGTGAGCAGCTCTTCACTGAGTGTCAGAGTTGTGCCATTACTCAGACTCCTCGTGTTCCCAGCAAACATCAGCGGAAGAGCTGGCCCAGGAGGTGACATTCAGGATGCCCTTTCTATCACCCACCCAAGCAGCTGAGGAGCTCCTGTTACAGAGCAGGGGAGTGGGGTGGGCAGGCTAAGACGCCTCTGGGTAACACAAAGAAAAAAGAAAGCAAGTGGCAAAAGGGGGAGGGAAGGGGAGGGAAGGAAAACCAGGATTAGGTGCATAATATTAGCACTAGCAACAACTGCATCCTAAATAAGAGAGCAATGAGGTGATATCTTCCTAGGCAGATGCCCATCTGTGACAGATACACAAATCCCACTTCTGGGCAGATTTCAGTGCTGTGAGTGGAAATACACTGGCATGGATTTTGTATAAACCTGTTCACTTTAAGCATTAGACTTTTCAAGGTTAAGACAGCCCCACTGGATTACTACAGGATTTTCTGAGTGCCAGAGTCACTGCAGTGAAGTTACCAACAGGGTATGCAGCAGAATTTACTAGTGAGGTTTTCTGAACTAACCTTTTATGTTGCAGAAAAGTTCCTTTTGCATCCTCAGGAAATTTGTCAACAGCATCATTATTTTATGGTGACAGGTAGGTTTCCTTCGTGGTCAGCCTAAACGTTTCCTTGATTGCTCTCTGCATCCACCTGAGATGCCAAGGGAAGGATACAAGTCCCTGCTCCTCCTGAAGGGCAAATCAGTTGTGTAAAGCAGAACAGCTCCAGCAGGAGACACTAACACTGACGTGCCACCAAGGTAGCCAACAGCCAGGGTGCTTTACATCTCAGTCAGGACCATGGCCTGGGAAAATACGTGTTAAATCTTCTGCAGCTCAAGATGCCATGCCAGCTTCACTCCGCCACTGCTTTGCTGAGCAGCACAGGTGTATGTTGCCTTCCTTCCAAATCAGTCCCTCAGGTCCCTCAAAGTGGGATTTGCTGCTCCCTGAGAAGTGCCTCCAGGTGGCTGGTATCTTGCAGGGTGCCTCATATGGGCTCACAGCACACTCACCATCCCACCCTGCTCTCTGCCTCTTATGTTAGCTAAGCTTGGACTTTACCTCTCTGGACTCTGATCCCAAAGCCTTCATATGTGCTGCACTGCAATTCTCCCAGCAGTACTGCGCTGGTGGCGGGGCTGTGCCACTGGCAAGGGGGTGGGGGGAGGCAGGGCCTGCAAGAGCACCGTCGTGAGACCCTGACAGCAAGGCTCAGATGATTCCTCCTCTCCTGGGGCTCCTGACAGGAGCTTACAGAGTGAACTGTTGAATTTGACTTTTTACTGATAAAGAGTTTCTGAAGGGGAATGTTTTCAATCATTTGCCCTCCTGGAATGCTACGTTGGAGGTCAGAAGATCCCTGGCCATCCATACGGGACAGCAGCTCTATATGAGCCCATCAGCTGCATCTATTTTAAACTTTCTCTCAGGGATGTTCATTTATGGCCACTATGGACTGATGTTTTTCTCAAGGCCTTTGCACAAGCTCTTATCAGGTGACAGGCAGCCTCACTCCACAGATAGAGTGTCAATGCAAAATGACTCTCATTCTCCATAAAGCGGCGAGTAATTCGTCTTCCTCACATCAGTGTCCACTTTGTTCCTGATAATCCAGCAGGCTTTATAGCAGTGGCTGTCAGTGGGGATTTTTTCCCAGCCTCTGCTCCTCCTGCATGCATCCTCCCCTGGCTCAGAACCACTAATTCATTCCTTTCCCCATTAAGCATCTACTCCCTCCTCCCAGGATGGGCAGAAGCAGCTAGCACCACTCAGAGATACTTAACTTCTGCTCCCATCTCCTCCTCCACTTCTGGGTTGGCTGATTTTTTTCTTGGAAGATTCTTCGAAAAACACAAGCATGGGTGGCAGCCACAGGCTGGGCTCACACAGTGACAAGCTAGGACCCTGTGGGGTGGGCCACAGCAGCAGCTCACAACTTGGGTGACTCTGCACCATCCCCATCCACTTACCCCCTGCCACGCCTGGGACTGGTGGACCCCAACCTGGGCTGCCTGCCCTGCCTGGGGAGCAGGCTGGAGCAGATGAGGTCTGCCTGTGTTTGAGGGCTTCCAGACTCCAGCTGGGGACTGCCAGTAGCCCCTGAAGCCTTCAGTCCTCTGGGAAAGTATGGCTTTTCACTGCTCCTCCCAATACAGCTGGTGCTCCTGGGCTTGGGAAATGCTGCCTGGGCATGCCAGCTCCCCACAGCACAGTGCACCGACACAAGCGATAAGCCATGTGCCATGTGCAATAGTAATGAAGCAACATACTGCTTTACTTTACAGATTAAATACAGAAAATTATTTTTTCAAAACTAAAATTAAGCTTTACAAAGCTGTCTCAAGGTGGGCTACAAGTTAGACTGTCATTTGCAGATTATCATTGTAGTGTTTCCCAGCAGCTTCCCCTCAGGTTTCTCCTG
This sequence comes from Butorides virescens, assembly GCA_017310255.1. NCBI lineage: Eukaryota > Metazoa > Chordata > Aves > Pelecaniformes > Ardeidae > Butorides > Butorides virescens. Next base: position 63,081 of record JADKXX010007047.1, on the reverse strand, counting down.
ACCTTTCTTCTCCAATCCTGATACTGAGCTGTCATATCTTCCAGCCCCACATCTTCTACCATCTTATCACTTATCCCTTTTCCTCACACACATCCACCTCACTTTCCTCCTCCCAGACTCCCCCCTGCACTGCCCAGCACTATTTCAACCCTACCTGGGCACCGTGGTTGCTCTTACTTTCCCCCCTCTCACTTACCAGCTTACTAATTTCTTTCTGCAAGGAGAGTGGTGTGAAGGTGAGTTCAGCTGCTTGCGTCGCACAACACACTGGGGCACCAGGTCTGTATGTGATCTGAAAGTGTTCATGGGCTTCTCCTGCTCCACTTGGCTGAGAGAGGGGACATGGCTTTCTGCAACGCTGCTGGTTCTGGAGCAAGCTTGCAGCAAGCCCTGCCTCTGCCGTCCTCACTAGGGAAGGGATTAATGGCTTGGGGCCTCTTGCTGATCAGCAAAACATGGGCTTTCAGGTCCACAGGCATTGCTTTAATTTGCTGGTGTCCAAGAGCAGTGACACCCCATCCACCCCAAACTGAACCCCAGCTGAGCGCTGGAAGTTCCGGGGCAGCTGCTGTGCTCCCCACAGGACAGCACATCCCGGGAGAGCATGGCGAGCACCCAGGTGCTGGGTTGGCATAGCACCCTTGCACGCACTTGAGAGGGGCCACTCTTGATTTATCCTCTTTCCAGGGAGAGCACACTTGGGCCTGCTTCTGATTTTTAACATTTCAGCTGAGAAAGGAGCTGTGCCGGAGCAAGTCTCTCTGGGGTAAGAATAGCAACTGCCATCTTAGGACACAGCGCAGTTGTCCAGCTCCTACATGGCAGCACATTGCGCTGAGATATAGAAGGCAACCTACCGCCGAGGAATGTCTTCGGGTGCTATTAGTGGAAGCGTATCATCAACACAAACAGGCATGACCCCGCGCAGGAGTCTTGCAAGAGCGGGGCTATTTTGAGCTTCTGACAAATGACGGGCTGATCCTCCTGGCATGGGCAACCTCCAGAGCTCTCTGAGGCCTTGTCTCCTCCTCTGAGGCTGATGGGCAACTTGGTGGGACCTCAGAGCCCAGGAGGCAGGGGCCAGGAGGATATAGAATATAAAGCTGCCTGCTTTATATTCTACCGCATCCTTAGAGCCAAAGAGATGCCAGAGGGTGCGTAACTGCCTGCAAGTGACACACAAATCCTTTGCGGCCAGGAGGGAATTGACCTCTTGCCACCTGAAGCTCTCTATCTCTGAGTGCTTCTTTGGCATCATGGATTTTTTAGAGGCCCCTTTTCCTTTTTCCAGCCATCACAAATCCCTTCCCTGACTTATTCCCATCCTTTTGACAACCTCTTTCTTGTTCTGGTATGGATTTCTTTCATCCCAATTTATTTTTATGTCTCGTTTGTGTTTTATTTCTATTTCAATTTCATTGCCTTGTGAAAACCAGGTCTGCACATTAAGCCCTCTAGGGAAAAAAAACCCCACTCTCCCAGAAAAGTTTTCCAGCTGGATCAACTGGCTAAGTCAGTCTCCCTCAGGACTCCAGATTCAGCTGGACGGATGCACAGCAGCAGGGTTAGCAGGCAGGAACACTCGTTTGTCAGGGACTGAATGTGTATTAGGTAGCTGCCACTAAATGCAATCTTGTACCCTTAGGGGATGAATCTGATGCTAGCTCTTGGAAGAAGACCCATTGGCACAGTCCCAGCCCCCTGAGCTGTTCCCAGGCATGCCCAGTACTCCTGCAGATGAAGACTCAGTTGGTTCAGCTGGCAGTCCAGAGGCATAACTATTCATGTACAAGTTATTTTTCCAGCAGCCTAAGAAGTTAAACTGGCTCCTCCTACAACCCCCCACAGTCTGGATTTGCCAGGCACTGCTGCGCTCGCTGGGCATCCCCCCGTGTCAATCACAAGACAGTGCAGGGCATGGGCAGTGTGAATTCCCCTGGGCTGCTCATCTGATGATCAGGCTGGCGATAAAGGGAAAAGCTTTACCCCCATCTTGGTGCCCTGTGATGAGGCTCAGGTTCCTACAGAGCAGCCTTTCCGGGTGAGGACTCAACCAGGATCTTAAAAGCTTCCCTGCAGCGTGGCAGGCTGCGTGATGGGGATCTTGGTGTGCTCCTCTGGGACTCTCCAGCAGCCGAGTGCTCCCGTTCGTGCTTCCCCGAACCATCAAAGCCCAGCATGGGATAAGGTTCCTCACAGTAACTTGGTCTGTGAAGCTTTGTGACTATGGTCGTGCGTTTCTTTCAATTTGTTTTATTCTTACTGTATGAAATAGGCAGTACCTAAAGCGGACCACAGACCTTCCACAGAGCTGCATTGCCACCAGCAGGCCCTGAGCCATTTTGTGGTTGTGCTCTCAGGATCCTCAACTCCAAATTAGCAGACTGATCTACACGCATGGCATTTTATGCCAATGCATCTCCAGATACAGTCAACCTGGGGACTTGGGGCTGCCAGGTGGGAAAGCCGGGCTCTCCCACTTGCTGTTCAGCCAACCTCCTCATGCATCAGAGCCAAAGCATTAAACTAAAAGAAAGTGAATTCCCCTTTTTGAAATGGGAGAGCGTTCCACTGCCAGCAGAAAGGAGGTGGTGGGTGAGGGTAGTGATTATCCTGCTAAAGCCACATCCCTGCAGAGCCCCGTTCCCCAGGGACTGATGGGGCTGCTGTGCTCTGCCTTCTGTGCATGAGTAGGTGGGAAAGAGCAATCAGCAAACTTAGTACCCAAGTGGGAAAGAGGGCTGGGAGGCTTACAGGACATATCCAAGCCAATGCCTCGATACTCTGTAGTGATTAAGGACAGTCCCCTGATTAGGGTTGCTAGACTTTCCTAGCAGTTAGTAATTCCTGACAGGTTTTGCATAGCTACTCCTAAGCAAATTACAGCTGTTTTTCTACAGGTCTATGAAGTGGATTATTGTACAGTGCAACCAGCCGTTTGACAGTGTGGGCTCAGGTCGGTGACATGACCTAAGTACAGAGGGACTTTAGATTGCACCCAAGAGCACAGCAGTGTGCAGTGAGCCACTGAGAACAAGATACAGGCAGTCCCCTGGGAAAGCGCTGCTTCCAGGCAGCAGGAACTGAACCAGAAGTCATCCCTTGGCAGATCAAAAGAGCAACACATCCGGATCTGTCCCAGTTGGTGTGAAAAACTGGCACTCAATCCGATTCCCTGAAATCACAGGCCCATAACAGTGGAAGGAGGCCCCTTTTGAAAGTGTCAGGATGTAGGGACAGTTTTTGGGGGAAACTAAGGTCTAGACTGATGGAGAAGGTTTATCAAAGTTCCAGGTTTCTCAGACAAGCTGAAGGTCTTGCAGCTCATCAACTCAGTATCTCATGCAGTTATTTTTTGGGCAGAGTGATAGGAAAGCTTGGGCCATTGCATAATAATCATTACCAAACACTCCTAAGGAAATGTGAAAACCCATTTGTAACCAGGGCAGTAGTTCACAGACCTCTGGAGAACAAGGTGAGAGGAGAAATCGGTAACCCCAAACCCTGCTCAACCTGGCAATAGCTCTGGTTATCTCAGTCCAGGAAACTGAGGGCAATAGTTAATTATCTGAGCAAAACAAGAGTCCCTGTACTGGTGTTTGCAGATGACCTGCTTCCCAGGTCTTGGGACAGAATGAACAACTTGGCTGATGACAGCAGAGCTGGTCTGCAAGCTGTCTGGTTTGAGGACACAAGCAAGGATGTGCCACAGGCTTTACAGCACCCTGGCATTTGACTCATTCATGATAAACAGTTGTGAAGGTTTGAGAGTAAGAACCAGAGCACTAAGCATGGCTGTCCCAGTGGGTTCAGAGAAATATCTGGGTACGAGGGTGGATTCATAGTTTGGATGATCAAAACGAGATGTCATTTCCAAACTAGACTTGTAGATTAAACGCACTCAGAAGCTGAAAATGCTGAATGTATTCACTGTTCCAAAAATCCCCATCTATTTTAAACTGCATTTCATATATGAAAGACAGTATACTCACTTTTTTTGATACCAGTATGTGGCAGTAAGGGCCCTCCATATCTCCAAGTGTTCTGTATTCAGTAACAAAAGGTGGGAATGGATGGACTCACAGACTCATTCCCTTGTATAAGTGTGATTCTTGAATAGACTTGCTAACCCAGAAACATGGCAACACATCAGCGTGTCCTGGAGCATTGATTTGAGAAAGGACATAAGATGTGCCTGAATGCAGGAGATAAAAATGAGATGCCCAACTTCCATGGCCTTACCTGCAATCCTGTAATGGCCCAGCTGTTAAAGGATGCCAAGGAAACTGTGAGTAACTGAGAGGCCTCCTACCCCAATATCAGGTGCTCTATGTCTTGCAACTGAAAAAAACCAAAGACAATTCCACCAGTGGACCAAACTACTGAGAAAGGGATGCTCTGTGGTACACTCTGACAACTCCAGCAGCAATAACCAAATCCAGATTTAGCAAGAGAGAGACTCCTCTTTGTGGCACTACTAAACTACTGCATGAAGCTACAAGAAACAGCACATCCCACTGGAGAGCCATGAGGTCAGCGCCTAGAAAACACAGGGAAGCACTGCATGCACCATCCCAACGATTCTGAGACCAACTCCACACTTTGGGATCCCACCTTGCAGCACCAGTCAATCCAGTAAGTGAGCACAAGTTCACTGGCAGCCACATAAAGGAGGAAACAATGGGCAGAGTCCTGTGACCCCCATCCCGGAGAGCAGGCTAAAGAGCTCAAATAAAATGAGCTTGTGTTTGTGCAGAACAGAAGGGCCCAGGCAGGAGGAGAACTGTCAGTAATGAGAGAAACATCTGTGCTAGGAAATGCATTGCTATCAGCTTCTGCTAGAACAAATGAAAAATCAGACACTTTCTAAGGTGTGTATATGTTGTGTATCCAAGGGGGACAGAGGGGAATGAAGGGGGAGTGGGAGAGGGCTTGGACCTGGTGAACCCCAGAGATCCCTTCCAACTTCAACAATTCTGTAGTGTCTGGAAAAAAAGAGAAATGTTAGAGGCCTTCAGTCTCCTGGAGTCCAAGCAATGATGGATTGATGGACTGCTCTGTCAGTTGGCTTTGCTGTGCTCTGCAGGCATGACAATGTCTTTGACAACCTGGGAAGACATGCCATGCCACCTTAGTTTCCGTAGTGGTTCCTAGGTGGCACCTCTGGCACTTAACTCTTAAGGTTTTTGCTCTCAAACTGAGAAACCATTTGTAGTTCATGCAGCCTAAACTAGGGATGTGAATCTACAGTTATCTGATGCAAGGAAGTGCTGTAATAATGGGCGGCAGCAAGGGACTGCTCGGTTGGACAAGGCTGTGTTCAGCAGTGGGCCCCATCTACAGCACAGCTCTACCTCTCTGCACACTGAAGACCCCAGGTCAGGTGGGCCAGATATGTCTGGCAGATGGGATCTCAGTGCAAAGGGGTATGGTGCAGCACTGCAAACGAGTCAACTGATGACCTGTTGTGGTGGCAGCCAAGTGATTAAGGCTCCTGATTATTTTCTGGTAATGGAAGAAGCAGGTCTGCCATCCAACAGGAGCAGCCCATGCATAGGTAATGTTGGACCAGCAAGGATTCAGCAGAGACATTGACTGTGATGGTAGGGCCATCCTGACTATTTTGCTAAGGACCGTGTTTGCACTTGGATGAGGAGTAATGGAAAAAATTGAGGGTCTAATAGGGTGAAACCTTTAAAGGTGTCATAGGAGGGACAAGTATCTGCTGGTTTTATTAACCTCTTTGTAGTTGACAACTGAGAAAGAGATGATGCTCATCACTTTTTCAGACAGGAGTGACAGAACATCTTGGGTTTCTCCTCTCCCATCCTTGTTACTGACAGCAGAAGCAGGCTAGACTGCTTCCTGAGTGCTGGTGTGGCTGTGTTCTGGAGCCAGGTAAGGTGAGATCCATTTGGATATACCTTTCCTAGGCACACAGACAAGAAGCAGTCAGCTGGAACTTCCCAACAGCGTCAGTATCCTATTTGACCCAGCATTTAGTGCTGGACGCAAACTAATTGACCTTCTGAGAGTGCTGGGATGAAGGTATCCTATTCACTCTCTGGCCCTTTCTGTGCTTCCAGGTATGTCTTCTCAGCAGTCTTCGCCAGGCCAAAGTATCTGGGTTTTCCCACTACCTGAGATCCTTCAGCTTCAGCTGTACCACACATACACTGCAAGGTAGCTGAACATGTATTTCTCTTTGGGAAACAACAAGCAGAATTACAGTGCCCAGTGACACCAGGGATCTACCTTCAAGCAGCTAGTCAGATTTTGCTGCTAACATTACAGACCATTTGATAAAAATTTCCAATGTAATAGGTATGTGAGACACCTAAGTTCAAGTCCTCATCTGCTTGGAGCTGCAAACTGGATAGCTCAGAAGTGGGGCAACTTTCTGAAGTGCGGTTTGACTACAAGGAAATTAGAAATACTTGATTTGTAATGCACACAGATGGCTGTGGGCTCACAGGCTGGACCAGTCTTGTTCTCCCATGCAGAGATACAGCAGTGACACCAAGCATGAATGCTCTAATTTTGTTCACATTGCATGTTTGACATACCACATCTGCTCACACAGTAGTTTATTCTCTGCTTCATTTAACAAGGTCAGGATATTGGCTCTCAAGCGGAAGGTATGGAGGAAGTCTGTCAAACGGATTTTGAGGTCAAGACAAAATTGCTCAAACATGATCATAACAGCAGTAAGACTTGAACCCATGGGTTTGACTATGTTTAACTTAGAAAATGAGCCTCATCTGAATATCAAGATTTGGAGCATTTGAAGTTGCAGGTATCTACCTTAATGACACTGGTACAGCAGCAGAGTAAAGAAAATGTTTGTGTCCATAAGCAACTGGAAGAATACTTCCTGCCAGTGTAGCTCTAGCTACTGCAAATCCACAGCTGGAAAGATACCTTGTGTAAGTTGTGGTTATCCCAGAGGAAGTTAATTTTTTATTTCCCAACACCACCTGGAAAAGAGGGGCTTTGTTTAGTCCACATATGTCGTTTGGTCCCTAAAATCATCTGTCTCAATGCACCATCCAGCTAGGATGTGCAAGTGGAGACCAGGGCAATGTAGTGGTGTCTGTAACCCTTAAGAACACACATCATCAAATGTTGGGCTGATGGATTGAAATGGAGAAACATATCTGTTGGCTCTTCCGAAGTGCTACTTTACTGTTGCAGTGCTTAAACAACCCGCACACCGATCCCCTGGGCCAAGGAGTATTCCAGCATTTCCAAAAGTGAATGTAAAGCGTGGAAGGGAGTAAAAGGATGTATTGATCCATTGAATCTATTAAAAGATTTAGGTATTACAATGCTTAATTCTTAGGCCTCCCAGAGCAGAATCCAGAATTCATGCCAGGTGCTCAGGCTCTGTATATGCTGCACAGTATCAGGCACCTCGAAGCAAGATCTAAAACGATATTGCAGAGGCAGTTGCCCATAGCCAGCCTGTTCCACCTGCCTTTACCTGGGGATACTCAATAGGAGATACCTGAAGTCTTGCCCCTGTCTGGGCTTTCAATTCAATTAGAGATTCAGCATTCCCTCATAAGGTAATCTCAAGTCTAGAGACTTCGCTCAGGAACCTGGACTCAGCCTTCCACGTGCTTCCCCTGGGGTCTTGGCAAGATACCCTGACAAGACCTGCAGAGTCAAAGCCTTTTACTGGAGCATGGCATTAAGTGACTCACTGAAAGTTGCACTCCAGCCTCTGGCAGAACCAACATTGTGTATTGAGTCATAGGCCAGAACTTTCAGGAGAAGGCATGTTCTCTGTAGCATCTCTTCTAGAGTTAAAATGCTGCACGTGTAAGAGGATGCTTTGGGTTAGAAGCAGGCAGCGTGGAACCAAGGCTTTCCATTTCCTGGAGACTTGCTCTAGGCACCAGCAATTTTTCCAAAACGCGGACTGAACATATTTTACCTCCAACAACAAACTGAGCTAGATTAGTGAAGTCAAAAGGTGTTACATCTGTTCAGATCACACTAGGAAAAATAGGCTCTAGATCTTCTACCAATCAGTCTTGGGTTAGAGATAGATAGACACTGCCCAGGAAGCTCAGCTAAGGACACAGTGCTGCTGCAGATTTCTCAATTAGAACGTTAATTCTGCCTAAGGCTCACAGGAAGGTTGTTTTAGGAATGTTCAGAGTTAGGTTGGCTCTTATTACTTTCACTTTGTCAGGCAGTTTCTCAAATCTGAAACAAATGTGATGAAATGAGCCAGAAGGCTCATGCTCGGCACCAGAGCCTGATATGCCAGAGTCAGAGAGTCATAGAATCACAGAATGGTTTGGGCTGGAAGAGACCTTCAAAGATCATCTAGTCCAAAACCCTTGCCATGAGTAGGGACATCTTTCACCAGATCAGGTTGCCCAAAGCCCTGTCCAACCTGACCTTGAACACTTCCAATGATGGAGCATCCACAGCTTCTCTGGGCAACTGTTCCAGTGTCTCACCACCCTCATTGTAAAATATTTTTTTCTTATGTCCAAGCTAAACCTACCGTCTTTCAGTTTAAAGCCATTGCCCCTTGTCCTGTCACTACAGGCCCTGGTAAAAAAATCTTTTCCTGTCTTTCTTGTAAGTTCATACTGACAGGCCAGAATCAGGTCTCCTCAGAGCCTTTTCTTCTCCAGGCTGAACAACCCCAACTCTCTCAGCCTTTCTCCAAAGTCCCCTCCTTCCAGAACTGTCCTTTCTGAATGACGGCTATACCCACCATCAAGGCACAACTCCACTGCCCAGCTTGTTTGCACAAACTACGTGCCTGCCTCCTGCAGTAGAGGCCTAATAAAGGACTTCTCGAGTGTTAGCTCTGAGCTTCTTCACTTGACTGTCAGCAATATCTGCCCTTTCCTCAGCCTCTTTTAGCTTATCCTGTGCTTTTCTGAATTTTGAGAGATTGGTATTGGCTTGTTCATCCTGAAATGACAAAACAAAAGGAGCTAAAAAACATCTGGCGACATGCTGGGGCACAGAGCCAACTTTTAAACTGACAGTCCTAGAAAATGGTAAATAAGTATTTGCTTCAGTTTAGTGACTCACAGGTTCCTCGGCTTGTCGCTTGTAGGATTTGATTTTCATCTGCAGTTTATCTACCAGATCTTGTAACCTCATCATATTTTTCCTGTGTTCTTCGTTCTGTGGAAAGGGAATGTGCAATTATACGTTCTTGGGAGGCAAAGCCTCAGGAGAACTGCTTTCTATTTAAACCCACCTGCAAAGTAAGCTCTTTGACACACCGTTCATATTTGCAGATGTTTTTCATAGCCTCTGTGGATCGTTTATGTTCCTCCAGCTCAGCTTTTAACTCTTGGATCTGGTGAATCAATCAACAATTGGCTTGAGTCCTCACACAGGACTCGGAGAAGAGAGGTACCTTTGACACCCTGGCCTCCATCTTCAAGAGCTCTTTCTTGCCTCCCTTCAGAGCTAACGGCTCAGCCTCATCCAGATGATGCTGCAGGTTCTTCACCATCTGGTCCAGGTTCTTTTTCATCGTCTCCAGGTGGATGCAGGTGTCCTGCTCTTTATTCAGCTTTTCTGCCATCATGGCCACCTTGGAAGGGAGATGACACAAGAAAATGGAAGAACGTGATAGAGACTGCATACTGTGCATCATCTGAGGATTTATTCCTGGTTCCTGCTGACCATTCCTGCCACTGCATTTCCTGCTTTGTTTTTTTCTGTGGTAGAAACATGATTAGAAATAGGAAAAAGGATGGGAAAAATCTGCCTTGCTGCACACACGGAGCTTGGAACGACAGAAAAGGTAAACGCTCTGTCCCACTGCCTGGTCATTACTGTGGCCTTCATTGACACCCAGGTGCCATGGGGTAGAGCAGAAGCCAAGCAAAGCTTGGGAGCAGGGCATGGCACAGCTGAAAAGCTTCTCTGCATAAGACACACGGAGTGTGATGGCGCCAGTGTGCTGGGTTTTAGTGTGTGCCCTGGTATTGCCACCGCAGCCTGGATGGCCAGTGATACAAGGCAGAAAATAGTTTAAAACCATCTATGTTATTTAAGACAAAACTTGGATATATTTTTCTCTCAAACATTTGATTCCTACACAACCAAATTAATAATTTTGGTAAAATACTGAGTGACATTACTTACAAATAATGTAAAATCCAACAAATTGCTTTGGCAGTAAAATGCCTGAAAAAGTCCAAACTGAAAAATGCAAGAATACAATAAATACATTAGAACTTTTATGTATGTATAAATATATATATTTTTGTGTGTGTATAATTCATTGTAATACTTTATTTCTGTATTCAAACAGAATATCAATGATCTTTTTTTTTTCATTTTCATGAGTAAGTGGAGAAGTTTTCCTTCTGTTTTAACTGCAAATAATGTTTTTAACTGTTAAGATTTTGGTTTTATCCTGTGCATCAAAAATCATTAGCAGGTTGGGTCCCATGATACACCCAGTCCAATTGCCTGGCTGAGCTTCACTGGCCTTTCACAGGAGTATATAGCATCAATTTTGAATGGAAATTACTAGAAGAATGTTGATAACACACTGATGTTTTTAGTTGTTGCCAAGTAGTGCTCAGACTACTCAAGGACTATTTGAGCTTCTCCTGCTCAGCCAGGTGAATAACAAGCTGGGAGGGAGCACAGCTAGGACAGCTAACCCAAACTGACCAAAGAGCTATTCCATACCATATAACGTCACGCTTGGGGGGGGTTAGTTGGTCGGTTGCGGGGAGACTGATCACGGCTTGGGGAGGGATTGCGGCTCGGGACGGGCTGGGCATCGGTCAGCGGGTGGTGAGCAATTGCGTTGTGCATCATTCGTTTTGTATATTCTGTATATTCTCTTACCACTCTCATTATTACTATTATTAATTATTTTCTCTTATTAAACTGTCTCTATCTCAGCCCACAGCTCTAACCTTTTTTTTTTCTTCTTCCCGATTCTCTCTCCCATCCCACTGAGGGAGAGGGGAGTGAGCGAGTGGCTGCGTGGTGCTTAGTTGCCAGCCGGGTTAAACCATAACAATCAATTACTATTTGTCCTTATCCTGTGAATCTCTGGACCCAAAACCATGTCTGCCTTAGTGAAGCAAACGACCTGGGTGTGGAGGAGCTGCACATGTTCTGTGGCATCCAGAAGCTCCTGCTCAGCCACTTTCCTCAACTGCTCCGTCTGCTCCAGGGCTGCCCGTAGCTCCTCAACTTCAGCCTGCAACAGGTTTGCTCTGCGCTCCACCATGGCCACCTGCTCCTTCAGGTCATCCTGTGTCCTGAGAGCGTCATCCAAGTGCAGTTGCATGTCCTAAAATATGAAGAGCCAATTTTGTCCTAATGCATTTCCCGGATACTGTGCTTAAAAATAGATCAACCAGAAAGGTAAAGCAAGATCCTGAGAGCTGCCTGGATGCTGTGCAGGTGTTCCTGTGCCTCAGCAGCCTGGTGGCTGGCATGGCTCAGCTGGACCTCCATTTCATTCAATCATAGAATCATACGACAGAATCACAGAATCATTTAGGTTGGAAAAGCCCTTCAAGATCATCAAGCCCAACCATTACCCTAACACTGCCATTCCACCACTAAACCCTGGCCCTAAGCACCTCGTCTGCCCAGCTTTTATATACCCTCAGGGGTGGGCACTCGATCCCTTCCCTGGGCAGCCCCTTCCAGTGCTTGACAGCCCTTTTGGGGAAGGAATTTTTCCCAATGTCCAACCTAAACCTGCCCTGGCACAACTTGAGGCCGTTTCTCCTCGTCCCATCGCCCGTTCCCTGGGAGCAGAGCCCAACCCCCCTCGGATCCCCCCTCCTGTCAGGCAGTTGTAGCGAGCGATAAGGTCTCCCCTCAGCTTCCTCTTCTCCAGATTAAACTTCAAGTGTCCTTCCATCTTCTTCAGCCTTAGGGATTTACTTCTGCACCTGATCTCGGTGTCCAAAACACTCTGCATTGTTTCCACAGTCCTTTGATGGTTCATTTTTAATTGGCTGATCTCCTCATCTTTCTCAGAAGTCTTCCTGTTGATTTCTGATTTCATCAGAGTCTGTTCTCAGTTGACACCAAGGATTTTGAACTCTTCACACCCAAGAGCTGCCTTTAAAAAGAAAAACAGGATAAACAAACAGAAAAGTAATATTTCAGAGAACATAATCATTGTGATGTTACTCAGTGACTTCACACAAATTCCTGAAGTTTGTGGCAATCAACCTTGCACACAGCCACTGCCCAGGAGAGGGAATAGAAAGCTGTTCAGACTGCTCTCTACTTTTCCAGTAATACGTAAACTAACTCACCTTGGCCTCTTCCAGAGCCAACCACAGCTCAGATTTTTCTACTTCAGCTTGCTTTTTGGCTTTCTCAAAGTCTCTGATCATTTTACCATGTTCAGTAATTTGTTCGCTCAGATCAGCTATTTCCTCTGTGAGGTCAGAATGACATCAGCCTGTGGTAGCCAGAGAAGCTGAACTCTGTGCTTTGTGACTGTGTTCAACATCCCTTTTGTATACCTGCATGTATATACATATGTATACACATACGTACATGTGTACACAGCTGTATATGTGTATGTATGTGCATGTACAGATAAAAACAGACACGGCCAACTCATGCAGAGACACCTGCATGCGTTTACGTCCTGGGATAGGCCATCAGAGTAACACCGTAGGTCTTGTCATTATATGTTCACAGCACGTCTGTAAAATTCCCTTTCACAAGCTGTACAGCCTCTTGAGGGCACCACCTTAACCTGGGAGTGGCACCTAAATGCCCTTGATCTTACATCTCTGCAGCAGACAATGGAGAGCCAGGACATTTGCTTTTTTAGCTTAGTCACTTTACAAACTCGCTCGCCAACTTCTGGTGAGACATTTATATTCTCCATTAAAATGGAGAGAACAGTAATGAAAGAGTCCTGTAACCCAGCGTACCTCCCGCAGACATGAGCGTGCTTGTGATAAGACTGTGAGCAGCTATTGGGGAATTAGGACCAAACACTTATGCTTGAGAGTCTTGTTTTCCTGTTTGATTGTTTCAAGCCGATCTAAGGTTTCCTCATAGGCATTTTTCACTTTGAAAAGCTCTGTGTTCAGTGAATGTGATTCTTTAGAGAGCTCCCAGCTCCAGCTGGCTCTCCTTGAACTTTCCCTTCCATTCTGCCATGACCTGAAAGACAACATGTTTCATTCCCCACTAGTACTGAAAATGTTATTTATTTGTGGCTATGTTCTGTGCTGGATAAATACTGCAGTCTCTGAAAATGGGACAAATTCCTATTGCCATGCTCTAGAGGAGCTTGTAACTTCGACTCAACTCAATTTCAGTGTTGTCTTAAGTAGGGAGTATATGTCCTTCTACGAAAGCCAGGCTTAAAAGATACCATGCTCACTTATCACCTTATCAAAGTTCTGTTGTTTCTTGTCAAGGGCAGCTGCCAATGTGTTTCCTCTCTCCATGTCCACTGCCAGATCCTCCACCTCCCTCTGCAACTTCAACTTCATCTTCTCCAAGGAGGCACACTCAGGAAGATCACACAGAACATGCACAATCTCTGCTTGCTGCCCTGCTTCCTGGAGACTCTGAGAGAGTTTTTTCCTTAAGGAATATAAACAAAACAAGCATATGATTCAGAAAATCAGTGTCTTATGTAACTAATTTAATGCGTATAGTATCAGAATTCTTTTTTTAATTAAATGTATATGCAAACCCCAATAAAATAATTTAGGTCAGGCTACTAAAAGTAGGTCTATGTTCTCCACAATGTACATAACATCTGGAGAGTTCACCCCATCTGTCATGTTCCTGGCCTCCTCCAGCTCCTCCATGAGCTGGATAGCATCCCTCTCGTATTTGGTTCTCCACTGGGCCACTTCGCTGTTGGCCTTGGACAGGGCACGCTGCAGCTCCCCCTTGGCTTCCTGCTCCTCCTCATATTGTTCCCGGAGCAAGTCACAGTTGTGGTGAGCAGACTGCAAGGCATGGGCCAGGGCGCTCTTGGCCTAAAAATCACCCATAATATCATGTATTTATGCTGGCTGTGACCAGCAGGTGACTCCACGACCTTGCACACTAAAATATGGTCACTGCAGCTTGGGCAGGAGACAAAGGGCCAGGGATTTACAAGTGTTCAGACAGCTATCTTCAGCTGCTTTCACTTCCCTCACCTCTACCACTAGAAAAGACCAAGACTGATGCTCTTGCTTTGGCATATGCTGCAGCTTTTCTTCCCTGGGGCTACAAAAGCAAAAGAAATCACATAGACCATGGCTTTATAGTTAAAAAAACATGCGAAAAAAATAACCAAAAGTGAAACCACTTTTAATGTATCAGAGACCTCCTCAGAAAAGCACTTAAACACAGTGCTTACTGTACACATTCTGCCCAGTAGTCATTTTATTGTGTTAGACTGTAGGCAACAATACTTACAAACTTCCGAAAGCGTTTTGTAAATGAACTGAGGCCCTGATACATCCTGAAGCCTTAGCACATGCTCAGTAGCTAGCACTACCTCAATCTCTTCCTCTAGCTGCCTTCTAAGTTCTTCCATCTGCTATGCAATTGCCTGCTGGCTTCCAGACAGCCTCAATGTTATGGTTTCTTTCTCTTCAGGTTGACGGCATAGTTCACCTGTTACAAGAGAAGACAAGTTTCCAGTACTGCCCAGATTAAGCATCCTGAAAACTTTCATATATAAATAATAATCAGTAACAGACAAGTGGAATCACACAACATTGTTTATCTTACCATTTATCTTTTCTTTATCTTAGCTACCTTTATCTTATCTTTACCCTCTATGTATATACTTTTACCATTCTTATGTTACCATTCTCATTGCAGGTATTTTCTTACTGTGTCATCTTTAGTCTTAGAGTAATGCAGGGTTTAGTAATGAAATTATGAGGCAGATATGTCTCCTCCAACACTTATCTATTCTATCTCCTTCATCTTCAGTCCTATTCTACTTTTATCTTGAATTTTACTGTTTGACTTCCACATACACATGCTTAACCCACAACTGTCTCAGCTTTAACTACTTCAGTGCATAGCACTTAGCTTCTCTACAGTTTCAAACCTTCCTTTCTCTTTCCTTTCTTGCTTGTTATCGCTTCTAAATTTGTTCTATACTTACATCCTTTTTTAAAAGAACATTAAGGAAATTGGCCATCCTGTCTCTAGGTCTAGATGTTTCTCCCCAAGTTTTATCACTCTTTCTAGCTCATTCTGTGTGGGGGTCGGTCTCTTCTCCCTGGTAACGGGCGATGGGATGACGGGAAATGGTCTGAAGTTGGGCCAGGGCAGGTTTAGGCTGGACATTGGGAAAAATTCCTTCCCCAAAAGGGTTGTCAGGCAGTGGAAGGGGCTGCCCAGGGAAGGGGTCAAGTCCCCATCTCTGGGGGTATTTAAAAGCTGGGCAGGCGAGGTGCTTAGGGACAGGGTTTAGTGGTGGGATGGCAGGGTTAGGATAATGGTTGGACTGGATGATCTTAAAGGCCCTTTCCAACCTAAACCATTCTATGATTCTTCCCATTCCATTTTACCATATCTTCTACTGAACACTTTAATACTCTCTACCGCTTTGCACAGGTTTAGTAATTTCTTCTGCTTTTCTACCCCTATTACCAATATTTACTTGACCTCTCCTTTCTCTGTTCATCCGCTCCAGAAACTCTCTCTCTTCTCTGCTGTTCAGCTTCTGGGTCACTGTAAGTCTCTGGTCCTGCTTGGCCCACATAGGGAACTTTCCCCTTTTTCCCTTTTCTTCCTTTTCTCCTAAACCCACTTCATAATAATTAGTAATATTCCTACTGATTCCAGGTAGGTTTCCCTACTTTTTTCCACACAGGCATTTGCAATATATAGCACAGTGTGTTTGGGTATGCATTGCTACAAGGAACCCAATTCATCATTGCCTCTGCCAGAGGACCAGAGCTACCTGGGCTCCATCAGGACTGGGTGACTGGCACATGGTAGCATATATCAGCGCTCCCTGATCTGCTATTGTGTAAAATCCCTAAAATTCAGAAGGTCAGTTTAAGCCAATTCAGTGGAATTTTCATTTGAGATGTCTGCCCTTGCAGTCAGCCAGACCAAGGATTGTTCATACGTGTCATTCACACTGTTCCAAGAAGGCTGCATGGGAGCAGTAACAAGCTCGTGAAGAGGGTAGCACACGCACAGATATTGTACACACAGTGAACACGTGCACTCTTGGAGGAGAAACTGCAGTTCTAACAGGGTGCTCAAATCATTTGGGACTGTCCCAGATTCCCAGTCCCCCTCCATGGAAACAGCAAGCTATGTCACATCATTCTGCGAATTATTTACCTACACAAATAATGCTCGCAAATAGCATATGAACTTTAAAGTGTCACTCATTAACTAATTTCCTTTGATTTATTTCTAATAAATTTCACCATTATATGTGAAGGCTTGCCAACAGGAAAAGACTGATGGGTCAAGTAATACAAAGTTTAGATCACAGCCTTCTGTTCCGTGGAGAAAATTATTACAATGTATCGAGGCAATTACTGTGACTCGGGCGGAGATTTTATCAGCAACCAACTGTGGACAAGTATTATTCATGCTACCACAGTTTAAACAAGTAATGATGAAGTAGTTACATAAAGTCTCTTGCCTGCAATTTTCTGATCTTCTTCTGCAACTGAATTCTGCTGTTCCTCAATTTTACTTTGCATCTGGTTAAATTCAAAGCCTTTTCTGTGAAGGAAATTGTCTTTTAATAAGAAGGAAATACGTCCAGTTAAAAACAAATAGTAAATTTGTCACTAATTTTTTTTCTCATACTTCCTTCATTTTTCATCTAAATGTTGATTATCATTCTCCAGATCCATTATGGTTTCCTGGGCAAGTTCCAAGTCTCCCTCAAGCTTTCTCTTTGCTCGATCAAGATCCATATAAACTTTCCTTTCCTGTTCTAAAGATCCTTCAACCTGTACCACAAACATATACAAAGATGGCTGATGGAACAATTGAAGAATCTGCCCCTTCTCCTCGTGTTGAACATGCTCACATGGGTCATGTGTTGCTCCAGCTTGATCCTGGCGTTGGTGAGGGTATTAATTTGTCCTCCTCAATCTGTAGGTCATCCAGTGCCTACCAGTGGGCTCCTTGCAGGGCCTTTTTCTCCTTGACTTCACAATAGTCTCATCCAAACCTGTCATTTCTTCAGTTAGATTTTTAACCTATTGTATGGCAAAATACTTGAAATCACTAATAATTTTGGCTTTTATATAGGCTAGTGATGACACAAAGGCAATAAACCTGTTGCTAGGCTACCAAAGCGACTTAATTAGTTGCATGATATGGTCAAACTACAACCTCTCTGCTTATATATCAACCCTTCTGAAGTCACAAAGCAATGCTGAACTTTCATGTTTGGATGCTTATAGGTTGGTTTTCCTGCACAATAGAGGCGACCAAATTTAACACCAGGCCTATAGATTTCCTTATACCACATCATGTTATTGTTCAGGTTGACTGCGCCTTTACATCCTATATATGGACTATTATTAATTATTATTAAACTATTATTAAACACACAAATAGCAGAAATAACAAGTACCTTGTTTTCTGTGGCATGCTTTTCCTTTTCAGCCTTGGCCAATGTTAACTTAAGGTCACCAACATCTTTATTCAGCTCAGAGCATTCTGGCTGCCAGATCAGCGTTTATCTCCTCTTCATCCTCCAGTTTTTCCATTACCTCCTTTATTCTTGCTTCCAGCTGGAATTTTGCTTTGATCAGCTGGTCACATCTTTCTTCAGCATTAGCCAAATTTTCGTGTTCCTTTTCATAGAGAACAGAAATCTGTTTCATTGTCACCCATTGGAACTAACACTTGCAGAAACCACCTGCTCATTATGCAACTGCAACATGAAATAACAGAATTTCCTTTCAGCCCTGTTCAGCCCTGAACACTCAGACAAAACTGATGTAATCTGAGGAGCCCAAAATGGTTTTACATTACGTACAGTCTGTACTTGCAGCTGCAGGTCCTTTTTTGCTTGCACCAGAGTCACCATTTTTTCTCCAGTTCTTTCCTCTTGGTTTCAGATTTAGCCAGTTCTTCTTCCGTTCTCTCAAACTATTCTTTCATTATGGCCATTTCTTTCTCAGTTCCCAGGCTCTTTAAGAGGGGTTTTATCTTGAAGAATAGCTTCATCCAGGGTCAGTGCTTGATGTTCATGAATGCACAGATGTTGTACTGGATGCAGAAGATGATGGACTCCCTGAAATCAAAGCGATCCATCAGTACTGTGAAAAAAAGCACATCTTTGAGAAACCAGACCTTGCAGAAGACACACACCTTCGGTCTATCATACTTCTCAGTTCAAGTCTCCTGAGGTATCCCCTGCATAAAGCCTGTGTCTGCATGATCAGTTGTCCTAAGCAATCATCCTGCATCTCTTCCAGGATGCCTGGCAAACCTGCCTTGAAGGACACCTGCAGTCAAGGAACAGAGACCAGTCATCGCTGGGCTTGCATTTTAATTCAATGAATGGTTTCTCATTGTGTGGAAAAATTAAATGCTTACCTTAGTGTGTCCAAATTTGTACTGAGCATGATCTATCTCAATGGAAGGCAGCAACTTTTCACACACCTCTTTGCTGTCAATAAGCTGTTTTTCTGGAATGACACCAGCACTCGGAAGGCGGTATCTGACAAAACAAAGGAAAAAAGTTTACCTGTTGATATTGTGCTACACGCGTGGCTGTCACTTTGAGGGTACAGAGGAGGGCTGAGTCTGACCCAAACCTCCAGCCTTCAATAGTGAGCCAGTAAGAAGCAGGACAGTTCAGTAGGTTCCCAGCGTGTGTTGCAGTCCTCGCTGAGACGGAGGGCATGGAGAGTCTGTTCTCTGGGCCTGGGAGACCCTGCTCATCCATGTCACAGTCATTTACGCTAACCTAGGGGGCCAGCTCACTGGATTAGCTGTAAATTCAAAAAATTAATGGATTTTAAGAATAGGGAGATGGATGCAATTTTCTAATCTGACCTCCTGTATAATACAGGCACACAGTCCTCCCAGTGCGTTGTTCATCCAGCCCCCATCTTGTGATTAATCTGGTACATATTTTCTTTAAAAAGAAATTTCTATCTTATTTGAAGCCTTCAAACCTTGAGCATGTCCCAGGTAAGCTATTCACCCCCACGGCAGGGAAAGCATACTTAACTGCTACCTCAGCTACATCCTTTTTCAGGTCCCGCCCCTGGACTCTTGTTTTGAGTTTGCCTTTTAGACAACAGGTTCCTGCATATTCAGAGATCTTTAGACCTGTAGGTTCTCTACACCACAAACAAATCTGCTGTTAACATACGGCTTCACGAGTTAAATAGTTTGATTTAAATCTTCCACTGTACTTGAGTTCACATTTATCCTGAAGCTCTTTTCTGGACCATACCCAGCTTCCTGCATTCCTCCCAAAGTATGTAAACCAGAATTAGACATAGTATCTAGAAATGGCTTTCCTAATCCTACACTGAGAGATTACTCCACCCCCTATTCTTTTCAGCATGCCTCCGTTTACCCACACACAAATCTGCCCACCCACATCACTGCCTTGGGCAGTTGTCTTCACTGACTGCCCAAAATGCCACTGCTACCCTTCCCAGTATCCCTGCTCTCCAGATACCCTTCCAGTGCTGTAAGCATGGTTTACTTTCTTCTTAGAGATCTGACCCTACATTTGCTTTTCTTCAAATACAACAAGCAAATGACCCCAGCTGGGTTGCCCTAAATTTAGCAATCCTTTATAAATGCCTTATTTGCATGGCAGTTCCCGAGTTAGAACTGTTTGGTTGTGCATTTGGTTTGTTTTTTTTTTAATCTATAAATTAATGTAGCTAAGGTGCTATAGAAACGTTAGCCCTGTACAAAATGAGAGTGCCGTGTGGAACTAATTGAGATGTCCCGCTGAACTCTGTTTTGTTCATGTAGCTACATTTCCCAGTCAAGCTTACAATTTCATAAAAAGTCATATCAGGTCTTACACAATTTCCTGTCAGCAACACCATTCTGGTTAGAATTATTTAAACAACATTCCTCAAACTTCTACTAGATAATGGTTAAATATAGGATGTGGTCTAAACCACCCCCGTATTTTTGCTGAAACATGCTTATGTCAAACTTGATAATTTAAGAAAAGAATACCCAAACATGCAGATGAACCTGAATGAAGTGAAAATATGTTTTGGCATACAGTGTTCAGGAAGGTGTTTGGGTGGGCAGCATAGTGCACCAGGGAGAAGTGGGCCTCAGCCTTGCCTTTGATAGGCTTGGGCTTCTGGAATTTGTTGGGCTTGCCCAGATGCTGGTCATAGAGCTTGTTCTTGAAAGAGGTGTCAGTTGCCTTGGGGAATATGCACTCCTCTTCCAGGACGGAGAAGATACCCATGGGCTGAATAGAAAAAAGGTGGTTTTGGATAAGTTGAATACAAGTTGTAACAATAAGGAGTGAAAAAAATACTAAAATTAAAATACAGGAGGTATTTTGTAGAGAATTAGCTTGGAAGGATCAGGTAAGCAAGACTTTCAAAAGCACCAAATTTTCTTAAATAGGGGTTTGAACTACACAGACATTGGCTGGAAAACAAAGAAAGCCAAGCAAAAACTGTGCAGTAAGTTCTTGGAATACAGTAGTGATGTCTCTTTATCCAAAAGGAGCAAAAAGCAAGCAGATATGAGGCTTCCTAACATTTGAATCTAACCAAGAGGAGGATTCAATATGCAAAGACAGAAGACAACTGGGGTAAACATGACAATGAAAGGAGAATTTATAATGATCTGGAAGAAAGAGAGGCAGAATAGAGAAATAAAAGCAATGTCTTTTTAGAAGGCAGAATACATTTCCAGTCAGTGGATAATTAATCAGAGGGTTACATTTAAAGGAAGGGAGGAGGTAAGGAGACCTGGAAGCTCCACAGAGAGAGCGTACTGAAGCCATTCAGTGCAAACACTCTTGAGAACCCCTTCCAGATCTGATTTGTGTGATTGCACAAGCTGTGTAAGAAACTCACCTCTTATATAAGCTCAGTGCAGGCAGACAGGTCCATCCCAAAGTCAATGAATGTCCATTCGATTCCCTCCTTCTTTTACTCCTCCTGCTCCAGCACAAACATATGGTGGTTGAAGAACTGTTGCAGTTTCTCATTGGTGAAGCTGATGCACAGCTGCTCCGGGCTGTTGAACTAATATTTGAGTAAATGTGTTAATATTGTTAAACTGTCTCAAATCAATTTATTTCGTAGAGATGTCAAGGCAAGGTCAGCCAGAGTATCCCTGAAGGGTTTTGATAATAGCATAAAAGATACATCATGGGTGGTCCAGGCTTACAGAAAAGTTGTACTGTGCAGCACATGATTGATGTAGCCTGCATTGTTGATGGTTTTGGGTGACCATGTCACTAAATACAGATTCTATGGGGAGGGAGACAGCAGCACATGGCAGTCTCTCTGGGAAGGGAAGAGGGAGGTGGTAAACATCAGGAGAGCACATAGCAGGAGGATGGGGGTAGGAGCTCCACACTGGAAAATGTTCTGTGGATAGTTGGGAGGGATGGGCAGAGTGGAACGAGGATGAGTGCAGTAGTCAAGTGTGCAGCAACAGGGTTTGGGACAGACACAGGGGCATGGGTAGGGTATGCCTTGGTAGCAGGAAGGGGAAAATGCTGGATACGGGGAAGAACTTTTGCCCATATGATGAAGAGTTGAGACAGATGGTTTGTAGGTCAGGATATCTGGTCATCCTGCACCCAGGGAATTTCTCAGCTTTCTATTGAAGATTATTCACAGCATTTGTCCCATGTAAGTTGGACCTTCCACACCAACAAGAACAGTGTAAATCATCCACCCCTGTACCTTCACCTGCACACAGTTTGAATTAGAACTTACCCAGGGAAGATAAACTGGAGGTGGAGTAACCCCTAGTGCAACACAGTTATATAGAGATAAACATGCTGCATACAGCTTTGGTAACCCAGTCATAGTTGATGCTTGAATGTGGATGACACAAGTAAGCACATGATGAAAGCTTCAGTGCTTTGCACAGCCTGAGGCACCTCAGAGGAGAAGCTGGGTGCTGGGCCAGCAGGAGGCACTGGACTCTCTGTCACTGAGACGGCATATTTAAGGAAAAGTTTCCCATATTGATTTTACTGTAAAACGTCACCAGGTGATGGATGTCCTTACCAAGCAGTTCAGGCTTCTTAATGGAGAGGATCTGGTAGAAGATGTGGTAGCTTCTCTCAGCTTTCAGCTGGAAGGTGACTCTTGACTTTTCCAGCAAGTCTGTAATACATACGCACCTATAAATTCCTCAAGCTCTTCTTCACTTTATAGCAAAGTATAAGCCCACCTCATTCACTCACAGGTCTCAATGTCACCAGAGGTCAGTTTTCCAAGGTACCCAAATGAATACGAATGAATTTACCCTGGCAAGCAGGCAAAAGGCAGTGGTCGGTGCAGCATTCCCAGGGCAACATGCCAGAGTGATTTTGTCTCTGGAATCTCAGTGACAGCATCTCCAAATCAGTCTGAATTATCTTAGATATTCAAAGACAGATAAAGCAGAACAGTTTGTTGCAGCTCATGCAGCTATGAGCATGAAAAATCTGCAAACACATCGACATCTGACAACCAGCCTAGGAATCTGTCAGCAAGAACACTCCTCCCAGCTCCCAGTTGCAGGTAACAAGCAGGCAAACAGGATTAGAAATGCAGGAGGGCAGAGAGAAACACGATGACTCACAAAACGCGAGGAGTTGTCATTTCGCACAGTCTGGGCACTCCTGAAGGCCTCCAGCAGTGGGTTAGCGCTGATGATTTCATCCTCCAGCATACTCTGTGAGAATATTTGAATAATTATTGAAAAACACTGTGAGCAACATGGCAGGAGAAAGTGACTATATTGGGGCAGAATTTCTCCCATGGTCAGAGCTCTCATCTCTCAGCCACAGGGTCCATGTGAAGAAACTGGAGCTTCTGATTCTTCCCGGACACCAGTCCCCCAGACGTGGTTTCAGTCCAGGTGAAGCTCTGGTGGCTTGTATTTGTTGTGGTCCCAACTGCGTATCAGCCTGGTCTTACTGCCTTTGAGAGAGCAGAGGAAGCTAATTAAGTACTTTCCAGATAGTGCGTCCTATCCAAGTGCAATTGCCCTTTGCAGTGGTTCCTGTTATGATGCTCAGCTTAGTATTTACACCAAAAATACAGATAATGTGCAGTACAACAGCACAGCACTTCAAAAATAAAAAATCTACTTCAGAAGACAGGGAAAAACTATCCGGAGCTGGTTTTGCACCACCTAGAGATAAAATAGGCACATCTAATTCCACAGTACAACAGTTGGGAGCCCAAGGAGATAACCCGCAATGTGACACAGAACAAGGAACTGGGGTAGCACACTGCACGAGATGGCAGAGGCAACTGTGCCCATGGCAGATAAGGAACGACATTTGGCAGAAGCAGTGTTTCTGACACAGTGGGTTTTTCTATGAGTATGGTCAAAATAAGAAACCTCACCAGTCAGTATGAACTGATAGGCATTGTCAGAGATGGAGATGTGTGGAGGGGCCTCCTGGTGCTTCTTGCCTTGGTAGGCCAACACCACCTCCGGGTTGTACACTGGCAGCCACCTGTAGGGGTTGACAGTGACACAGAAGAGACTTGAGCAGGTCTGCAGGAAAAAAAAAAACAGAAAAGCCACTGAAGTCCATCTCCTGGCAGCTGGGTTTTCTCCTTTGCCATGAGGGGGAACTTACATAGATCATACAGGAGCTGTAGTGGTCCTTGAGGTTGTAGAGGACGCCAGATTCATGCAGGTGGGTCAACATGGCCACATCCTCAATTCTGTCAAACTGAGGTGGGTTCATGACATATACATCATCAGGTTTGACAGCAACCATCTATAACACAGAAAGAAAGAGTTAACCTCGACTGAGCAGCTCTTGATGCTCCTCCCATGTGTACACACAGAGGCACAAACACAGAGAAGTAATAACATCGGTGAGGCTGCTCTGATTCAGATTTTTCCTTCTGTTTAACTGTGCAACACAAGATCTGGTTATTGCAGGGCAGACACTGCTGCCGGCCAGGAACTCTAGAACACCGGCAAATTTACAGGATGTACGTTTACCATCCTGGAATTGCTACAACCATGCAGACAGGATTTGTGCTGGACCAGATCTTTCTACATGTTATTGCTGCTTATGAACTTCGGGTCGCTGCTGCTCATGGTTGTAATAGTCAGGGGCACCACTGCTGGCCCTGGCCGTATCTTTCAGCCTCCAAGACTCACGCTGCACAGTGCCAGAGAGACAGGGCACTAATGGCACGAGATTCATCAACAGCAAATCCTTCCTTGGAAGAGATTTGTTCCACTCCTGCCTGTTGCCCCCCCAGTTAAACAAAGGCTCCAGCCCTACCAGACAACATCGTCTCCTGGCTCACATTGCGGGGGCTGTCCTGCCGCTCAGCCAGAGCCTGTGGATATGCTGGGCAGGGGCAGACGTGCAGGGAAGCAGATGTACACAGATGGCAGCAGCTCATCTCGGCCACACCAAACCATGGGGGAGCTTAAAAAGCCTGTTGTCATTTCTCCAGATGGCTTTTCCCATTGCTTTTATACATTACTTTTATGCTGCAATTGCTGCTCCCATGGACTGCTCCAGGCTGACTAGTCCAATCCAAGGAGGAAATAGTGTTACTGCAATGATATTCGATTTGGAAAGACTGAACACCATATCCAAGCTCAGGTCCCAACTAGTGGAATGATCTTTGGCTTCTCTTGAGAAAGCAAGAATTACAGGCACAGTTTTCAAAAGCAGCTGTGTAATGTGTGTCCCTAAATACCCTTCTAAAGCAGTCAAACACTTGATCAATTAGGGTTCACGGAAAGTCCCCATACAGAACAAGAGATCACGCATTAACCGCTACTGACAGGACATATCCAGGAGTCACTACAGGGGTTTCTAACATAATGTCAGCCCAGTGCCCAGAAGAGGGCAGGAAGCTCTGGAATATTAGGAATTATTAGAAAAGAAAGGAAAAAGAGAGTGTTATGTAGAATGTGTCCATCAATTCATTCACACCTTCATTACCGATCACACCTCTTAGAAAGGATATAGTTGTACTAAAAATGATCCAGAGAAGAGAAACAAAGATGGTCACAGTTATGAAACAGCTCTTCTGTGAGGAGAGCACAAAAGGAGACACTTTTGAAGTCTGAAAAGTCAGGAATAGCAAAGAGAACCATGGCCATAGCAAGGCAGAATAATTCACTTTTTCTCCTTGTGAAAAAATAAGCTGAAATTCCCAAGCTGCATATTGCACAGAAAAGGAAGCACTTTACACATTCTCCAATTTTAAACAGTGGAAATCTTTCCCACAGGACAAGGACACTACTGAGGCAAAAAGCTCAAATGGGTTATAAAAAAGCCAGCCCCCAGGAAAGCAGTATCCTGCTGCGGCCTCTGCTCAGTCACACACCTGTGACTGCTGGAGGCTGGGGGTGAACTAACGGATGACTGCTTTAGTCTTTATTTGCTTTCTCAAAAATCTTGTAGCACCTACCTGCCAAGGAGCTGGCTGAGGTGCTGCAGCTATTCTTACAAAAGTTATCAGGACACGAGCTGCTAAGGCATTTCGGCATTTTTGCAAAATTAACACCTTGGAGGCTGCTCTAGGAAACTGTGTGCACCCAGGGACACTGATGATAATTTCACATGCAAATGGGACTTTCAAAGTAGCTGCCTGCTCTGCTACCAGTAAATGAAGGAATTTATCAGTGGATATGACAGTGTTAGATGAGGAAGGGTTAAAAGCAGCAGTTGAGGAACTCTAAGACTGACAAGGCTACAACCCAACCTGTTCCAGAGCATTGCCTGATCTTTAAAGCCTAAACCAAGAATAATTATCCAATGGATGCTTTCATCCCAGCATCCAAAGGAATTCCTCTAGAGGCTGTGCTGAGCCCAGCCAGGGGGGAGGGCAGGGCAGGGCAGGGCAGATTTCTTGCCCGAGCTAGTCTCATGCTTTCTGTGCTCCTTCCCTCCCTGGCAGATGTCCTCAGCAGGGCAGGAAGGAGGGCCAGGAGGAATGCACTTACTCTACTGTCCTGTCTCAACAGTTATCTTCCTTCCTGGGCAGCCTTGATCTTCCCTTTGGTGTACTCCACCTCAGGGTCAGCCACAAACATCTTGGCATCAAGTGGCTGGTTCTGGGCTTCAATTCTCTCTTTCTCTGATTTTCAGAGGTACAGTGCAGCCTCACCAAAAACCTTCATGCCAGCATCTCTGCTCATGACTGAAGCTGAAAGACAGACGCTGCTGTGGTGGTCCCCTGCATGGTCCTTAGGGTTGAGCAGAGTGGAGCCGAACATCCACCAGCCCTCCCAAGTTGCTGAGAGCACCCTTCCCATCTCTCAGATGTGTGCCGCAAGGCCTTGAGGGAGACATTTGCCTTTCAAATCTGGAATGTGCAAAAGCAACAAAGAAATGCTGCCACCCTTCATGGCCCCAAGGAAAGGGGATCCATGCCCAAAGGAGCAGGAGGGGTCCCTGGGGGGGAAGTGCAGCAAAAGGGATCCCTCCCTTCTGAGGGATTCACATAGTCCTTAATAAGACTGAAGCCCTAACATCTGTTTCTCTTCCAGTTCTCCATTTATGATTTCCCTCCCTCCCTCCCTGTTAACATGGAGCCTGTTCTAGTCTCTGGCGAGCAGCCATAGTGGGTAGGAAGGGACACGTGCCATGGCCCATCAGAGCAGCTCATGCAGGGGGAAGAACAGGGACCTGCCCACAGCAAGCACAAGGGAAGAGCCAGCTCATGCTGGTCATTAGTTTTCATGCCTTAAATTCTCACCTCAACAATCAGTCGACAGAAAGAAGGAAGGAACGAGCTGACATCTTTGATCTCTGACAGGCTACACCCTTTCTGAAGGCCCAATACTTCTCACTTACTGCCGGCAATCACTCCAGCTGAGGACCAGTGAAGGAAACCGCAGGTACCAGTCCCTTCCTACCCAAGGAATGGCCCAGTGGGGAATCTACAGCAGTGGCAGAGACTTGTGAAGCTCCAGGCACAGGGAGCAGCACCTGCGGCAGCAGCCCTCCACCCCTCTGTGGGTCAGCCACAGCACAGCCACGAGCACGGCCAGGGGATCAGCTTTCTCCCCGACAGCTTGTATAGCCTCAGCAGCTGCCCCTTCCCTATATTTGGAAGGAAGGGATCAACACACCTGCCTGCTCACCAGTTCATGTTTGTTTTCTGCCATATACAGTATTCAAAGAAAGGAGCCCCTCTTTTTTCAAATTTTAGTCACTCCAGGACCTAACTGTGGTTTGTAGACTCTTTATTGTGAGAATTCCCTCTACTGGGTCCTGCCAGCTATGACCACGGCTGGCACTTCACTCATACCTACTCTCCCCTATATGTCAAGGAAGTAATAGTCCAGAAAGGACCTGCTCCTGCTTGCGGTATGCCTGGGCAGAGCTGCACAGTGGCAAGGGAACACAAAGCAGCTACCTGTGGGCTGGAGGCCACCACCAGGGAAAAGGTGATGAGGATTCATGTAGGATCCCTGGTGGCAATTCTTGTGGCTTCCCAGCTGCATGGGTCAGGGAGGATAGGAGGAGAGGCCGTGACTGAAATACGGTGTGACAAAACATGGCAAAATAGAGGCTAATCAGAAAGAACAACACCCAAATCTAGGCAGGGATGGACGGTTTCATGAATGCCAAACCCTGAACATGCTACAGAAATTTAGCTTCAAATACCACTTTGGCTGCCTAGGACGTTCACAGCCCTTGCTGCCAAAAGGAGCTGTAGAAGCCATGTCACACCGTGCTATCAGGTTCTTAGACACAGCCTTCCCTCACCAGAGCAAATCTTACAGGACCTGTGTGGGGCCAGAAGCCTACCCCAAACAGCCCCTGCCACCACTCAGAGCACCGCTCCCATCTGGAGCAGCCCAGGGCACCGGCATCTGCCTCTGTGGCACGGGGGGACATTACCTCGTCATTCAGACACAGTGGCCCTGTTTGCCTGAGGAAAGTTGAGTCTGTGGTCCTGCTTGAGCATCACTGTCACTAGTGTTTTGACAAACAGGTTCCGTGTTGCCCTTGATTTCATTTAAGGTCACTAAAAATGGACACCACAGCCACATATCTCATGAACGTCTACTTGCAGACAGCCCTGTTGCAGCTGCAGTTGTTTCTGTTGCTCCATGCTGCCAACATCATTTGCAGACACAGAGCTGCCCTGAGGTGAAGTCACAAGGCTGCTATCAGCCTTGCAAGGCTCTCTAGTCCTGCTGCTGCCAGGGAGCTTTTATTACTGCCCTTCATTCTAATTAGGGCCCTCATGGCTCAATATACCCCCCCAAATTAAAGGTGGATTTACTGGTTGGTGCCTATCTATTTTTGCACAAAGAACTTTGAGAGAACACGGAGGTTTTGTAAGCTGCAGCTGAGTGAGTTCCCTGGCATGCTGAAGGAACCTACTTTATTAAACTAGTAATACACAGCTTAAACTACAGAAGGAGATAGCTCTTGCACAGAGACAGATGCAATCATTCCTGCCCAGGTGTCCCCAGCACAGATCCTCACGGTCCCAGGAGCATGTACAAATTCCCTTCTATGGGGGAAATAGCTTTTTGCTTTTCTTTTTAGGCCACCAAACCTAAGAGCAATCCAGTAAAACTAACCTGCTTATCAGGTCACTGTGGCCCTTCCCCTCATAGCACAGCACAGAATACCCGCTTTGCTAAGTACCCGCTCACTGCCCCAAGGCTGGGGAGCTCCTGAGCTGTCCTGGAGCCGCAGCTCCTGGGTCTGTCCTGGTGAGCACCCTACACCAGCAGCTGGGACTGGAAAGCCTTGGCTGCAGCTGGCAACCTCAGCGCACCATGGCAGGCCGTTCATAGCTCTGACCCCTCAGCAGCCCGCACATCGCTTGTTTTACCTGACTAAAGATACACATCTGTTTGCAGCTAGGTGCAACACTCAGCCTTCAGCTCCATCCTGTGAGTCAGCGACGTGCGCAGGAGACCCCTCATTCATCCCACTGTCCTAGCTATGGGCTGATGGGAGCACATCAGCGTAACATGGGGTCAGTGCTTGGACCATGCAAGTCTGATGAAGTGAGAAAAGGCTCAGAAAGTGTAGATATTTGCAAAGTTACTGGAGAAAGGGAGAAAGAGCTACACTATCTCAAACCACACATAGCCTTGACCCAAGATAGGGATGAGGAAGACTCGCTTTCTTCCTCAGGCTGCTAACAGCTAATAAGCAGCAAGGATTAAATGGTTTTGGGTGGCTGCAGGAGAATGCTAAGTTTCAGCCAGCTTTCTTCAATGGCCAGGCATCTTTGCCACTCAAGCTCAGTGCAGTTTCTGAAGGGCTGCCACAACAACAGCCTCACTGTACCATGGCTTGCAGTGCTCTGTGGTCCTGGCCAACGATGCTGTTTGGTCTCTCATTGCCAAAATGCTGCCAAGCAGGGCGGCTGTGGCATTTCTATCAGCACTAAGGAGCCTGCACCCCAAGTGCTTCAGAAGCCTGAGTCTCCATCAGCTGAACCCCTATGCAAGCAGCACAACACCACTCACCCAGGGGCCAGGGAAAAGCGATAGAGCTGGGAATAGCCTGGAGGGATGCGGGGTGCGTGGCAGCCACAGCAGAGGAGACATGAGCAGCATGACAGCCACAGGGCCAGGTGCTCAGGTGTACACCTCAATCTGCCACACACCTCACTGTTGCCCCCAAGTCTGCCCCGTCCCTTGGCCTCATGCTAGCGTTTTTTGGTGCCCTCTGCACAACCTGCTCTAGCCTGTACTCAAGCCTGCTGTGCCTGCAGCAACCTCCCTGCTCCCTCCCTTGTACCCCCAGTACCTGGGAAGAGGACCCTGATACACAAAGGCAGCTTCCATTCAAGGAACCATCGCAACAAGCACAGAAGAGCACAGGCTGCCCAGGGAGGTTGTGGAGTCTCCTTCTCTGGAGATATTCAAAGCCTGCCTGGATGAAGTCCTGTGTAACATGCTCTAGGAGAACCTGCTTTAGCAGGGGGGTTGGACTAGATGATCTCCTGAGGTCCCTTCCAACCCTTGCGATTCTGTGATTCTGTGATGAGCTGTCCTGAGCTCTGCAGCCCTCTTCACTGCCATCTCACACCATCATTGCAACTTGCCCCTGAGTCAAGCTGTCTGGTTTGTGCTTTGGAGTGGCTTGGGAGTGCTCCTAAGGTTGTCTTTGTCTCAGAGAAGGTGCTGGTACAAATCTGTGCTGAGCGCATGCCTGGTGACTGCTCAGCCAGCAACCCAGGCCAGCTCCTAGCCAAGAGGCTCATCAAAGCACTGGGGCCCAGCTGGCACCATCAGAAAACATTTGCTGAATGTAAGTAGCCAAAGATGACTGATGACTTTGGATCGGGAGCCTACCAGGACACCGTACCTTGTTTCCAGACAGCAGAAATGTCTGCTTTTCCTCCCTCGCGTGAGTTAGTCCATCAGATGGGGACTTTGTTCGGAGGCAGCAGGTAAATCCAGCACTGTGGGAAATACCTGCCCTGGAATTGCCCTGGACGATCCCTCCAGGGCACAGCAGGCTGCTGCACACAGTCACAAGTGATTAAAGACACTACCATCATTCAGATACACCACAGGACTGCAGCCAAAGCAAGGTGTGAACACATACAGCCCAGGCAGTTCTTGCTGTCCAAGCACAAGGCACGGGCTGAGGCAGGAGATCCTCTCCAAAAGCACCTGGCCCCATGCCGGGGCACAGCTCAAGCTCAGCATCAGTGAGAGCAGGTGAACAGCAATGAACGCTGAGGACCAGGCTGACGGGATCAGGCCAGGGAGCCACGTTCTCTCTGCTGCACTCGCCTGCCCTGGGCACAAGCGAGCTCATCAGCCACAGCACACATGGTCGCAGAGTTGGGGAGCGGACAAATTCCCCCGTTGCGGGCCATTTGATCCAGATCAATTCTCCTTAAGATTGAAACAACATTTGGACTGAGCCCTTCTGGCTATCATGGCAGGCACATGGAGTATTTTCACCCTGGTAGGACACATGTGACAGAGTATGGAAAAATAAAACCTGATTTGGATTTTGCCCTGATGACTGTGGACTGGTGCCCAGGCTGGCTCCCACAGCCTCTCAAGAGACACCAGCCAAGATAAGGGCTTGCTTTCCTGATAGGTTCCCTTTTTAAGTGCAGAAGAAAAAATTTCAATGCAGAGGGAAGAAAATCACAGAAATGTGTTTGGAATGCATTTCTGGGCACATAAAAGAGAGGGCAACTGGTAACAGTCAGCGTGGGTTTGCTAAGAGCTAATTCACATCTGACCATCCTGATTGCCTTCTATGATAGAATGACCAGATCTGCAGATGTGCTGAGCGCAGTGGATGCTGCCCACCCTCAGCTCCCAAAACTATCTGCCATAATATTCCTGTGTCCAAGCTAGGTGTTTATGGTCTGGTTGGGTGGGCAACTAGATGGGCACAGAACCTGGACAGGCAGTAGGACTCAGTTGTTACAAGGGTCACATGCATGGGTCAGTCCTCAGAGTTTTCCTGTTTAACACCTTTATTGATGACCTGGCAGAGGCAACACCATGCTTGCTTATAAAGTCTGCAGATGGTAAGATAGCAGGGGGAGCAGCCAATACCCTCTGGGTCAGAGCTGCCACCCAGAGGGACCCAGACAGTCTGGAGGGATGGGCTGACAGGAACCTTATGAAGTTCAACAAGGACTGATGTGAAGTCCCGCACCCAGTAAGGAAAATGTCCTTGCAAAACACATGCTGCGAACTGAGTGGCCAGGGGACAGTTTGGGGAGAAGAATCTGAAGCCAAGATGGCCTCAGAAGGAGAAGGTTTAAGGAGGGCCTAACAGCAGTGTTCCAATACCTATGAGGAAGTTATCAAGAAGATGGAGTCAGGGTCTTCACCCTGGTGCATGGTGAAAGAACAAGAGTTAAAATGCTGGTTGATATGAAAAGTTCAAACTGGATATAAAGATTTACTCTAGTGGGAAACATGTTTTTACCCATCTAGAGAGGTTGTGCAGCCTCCATCACCAGAGGTTTTCAAGCCCTAGCTGGTTAAAACCTTGAGCAACCTGGTCTGACCCCATAGCTGCCCCTATTTTGAGCAGGAAGTTGGACTACAGACCTCCTGATGTTCCTTCTCATCTGAGTTATTCCACGATCCAGACTGCAAACGCAACATTGGGCTTTGCAAACACATGAAGACACAAACTCTGTCCCTTTTCAGTCCCTGTCTCTGCCTGTGCTGGCACATTCCTAAAATGGCCAGCTGCAACTGTGTGGTTTATGTATCGCTCGTTAGTTCAGCTCCTCCATGGGCTGCGTGCACAGCACACAAGGAACGCATTGCTTTTCTTGGGTAGGCAAACGGAGCCATTCCTCATTCCTCAGACACCTTGACACTGGTCCCCAGCCTGGGACGCATCAGCTGTGAAGAGATGCTTTTTTCCACGGGTATTTTACAGGACAAGTAGGCTGGGGCTGGGTGTGGTGTGGGCACACACAGCAGTGCTCTGCGGATTGGCCTCTGCCAGTCTTGTACTCTATCGTCTGTCTGTCTGCAGGGTACCTAGGAATTCCTGTTTGCCCAAGGTAGCAGAGGTTCACCTTCACAGCACCAGACCCCAACAAATTTGGTACCCAAGCAAAGCTTGGGAGACCCACCTGGGGAGCCAGGCACCCCTCAGCCCAGCCCAGTGCTCCACACAGCCACAAGCAAGGACTCCTGCCATAAACTCTCCCCTGCCAGGCCTGAGCCCCCTCTGGGCTACGGGGCATTCAGGTACGATGACTACGGGGGGAGTTTGCTCTATTTCTAATACTGAAGAAATACTGGACACCCACTGATAAAGGGTCCCCAAGCCCCCCAGCATGTTCCCTTTCCCCACTACATACCCACCCCTTGAAGAGCTCTGCCTCCTCCTGGTGAGCATCCAGCACAGCCCTCGGTCCTCCTAAACATGCAGGGAACAGAGCTGTGCTCCCTGCCTGCACCAAGGCAGGGCAGTGAAAGCCTAACAGTTGCTTAAATAACAGATGGGGTTTTAAAAAAACCCAAACCAAACCAACCAACCCCTCCCCTCACTTCCAAAGATAGGTTCCCTCCTGTGAGAGGCCGATGAGGGGAAAAAAAAAAAAAAAAGAGAAGGGCAGGGTGAATTTGAGAGGCAGAAAGAAGCAGGACATCTGCTTGAGAGCCGTGACATGGCCCGTGGGACCATCCCTCCACCCTAAATCCTTCTGTGCCTTCCCACAGGCCCCTCTGGTCTGACACAAGCTTCCTGTGCCAGCTGGCTCTGCCTTTCTGGGCACATAAGAAGAAGTTAAAGCACATGACACTTATGCCAGAACACTTAGGAGAAGACAGAAATCCCACATTTGTCACTGTGGCGGGAGTCAGCTGCAAATTAGCTTGAGGGAAATAAGGCGATGCTTGCCATGCTGCAGCCTGCAGGCTTTGTACTGAGTTAGCAAAGCCTTGGGACAGAGGCTTGGCAGGCTTGCCTTGTCCAAATTTCTACCGACTTCTACTTTGTTTTAACTTGGCTTAGCTGTAACACCATTTTTTTCTTCTGAGCAGGTGGTTCTGGCTAATTTATTTTTACTTATCATTGCTTCATACTACCTTAGTTTTACACAGATTGTACTCTGTGCAGAGTAAGATATTTGTCACAAACATACTGATGCAATAAAAAGAAATGGAAGCCTGATATGACAGCAGAGACCTTTAGAAGTGCAAAGGATGCTGTGTAGAGAAGTACAGCCACGGGATGGTAAGAGATGGTGCAGAGACTTGGCCCTGGAGACTCCACAGCCACAAACAGCTCATGAGTAGTCAAAGAAAGAAATGCAGACTTGAAGGTGTCACCCACGAAAACCAGTTCTGTCCAGAGACCAAGTATCCAATGTACATAAAAACCCAAGAGATGTAATGTGGAGTCACACAATGGAAAAAGGGAACATCTTGTGGCATGCCGGACTGCATGACTGAGCCAGTTTTTGTTGCACAGATGGGAGGTGAGCAGTTTACCATCACTCAGCAAACTTTCAGGAGCAGGAGTCAATTTTTCACTTTCCTGCTGCCAGTAACTGACCAGAACCTCCTGCAGATCACCGTGCCAAGCGGATTGGCACGTCTCCTTTACATCAGTTAACCCCCTCCCTTTAAACCACCTCCTCCTGCAGAGAGTGCACGTGCCCCTTCCACGCTTCCATTATATCCAAAACACCACCAGCACAGTGATTTGGGGGAAGACTCAAGGCAACTGCCACGCTTTTTACACATGCTCCCCTGTGAAAAACAGAGGGGCAGTAGGAGACCCCAAACTCAAAGGGAGGTCTCAGTCCCAGAAGGCCACACACAGGCACAGCAGGGAGAAATCCCCCATGGCAGGACACGCAACCCTGGCATTTTGGTGACTGCTGCTGACAAGAGACCCCTCACGGTGCCGAAAGAGACGGGTCCCCGGGTCAGGTCCTTTTCCTGGCAGAGGCTTACCACATACATCAAATCCAAACCACTCCTCTACCTAGTGGTCAGTTAAGTAAAATGGGTTTTAGATAAATACACTCTCTCTCTCCCTTAGCCCCATGATCAACCTGCGGCATTTTTATCTTTGAAATATCATCTCTTTCCCGTTCCTTTTGGAAGTCTTTTCAGTCCCTAAAGATTCAAATTACAGTATTAAAATTCACCTTTTCTCCACAGGGTATCTTAAATGCTTGGGAGTAATCAAGTACAAATAGACTTTAAAGAGGCCAAGCATCCTCTTGGATCAGCCGCTCCGTTTCTTAGCCACATTCCCACCAGGTCTGCTACATCAGTATTTTCAAGAAACACAGAACAGAGAGGAATGGACTCTTTTTAGCACAGAAGCAGCAGCGAGACAGGCACGACAATCCCCTTGCCCCCCAGGAAAATATTCAGATTATTTCTGACTTGTTCAAAAAGGAAAAAAAGTATTTCCCCAATGCAAGTAATGTAAATAAGAACACAGGGACTTACAGCATGAGAGGGCATTAAAAAAAGCTGCACAGGCCTCCTGCACTTCTAAACACCATCTCCAGTAGCTGTACTCGCTGCCAGTTTCTGTTTGTTACCAGTTAATACGCAAAACTTGTCCACTACAAATTGAACGGCCAGTGTTGGGCCACTGACACCCATAAGGAGGTGGTATTTCCATGTTGCTTTTATCACAAGAGCGGATAAATGTAATTTACCACCTTCTATATCCTAATGCACTGTATTGCACAAGTCACCCTCAAAAAAACTGTGTCAGAAGTTCAAAAAGGAGGTGATTTTCCCTGGTAAAGGTCACAATGAAAAAGGAAAGAGGCACACACTCATCTGGAGCAGGGAGACTCAGAGCACTGAGCAAGTACGGGCTCAGCGCACCAAATTTCATAGAAACACAGAAGTGCTGGTGGGAAGTGAGCTCCAGAGGTCTCCAGTCCAGCTTCCCACAGGACCATTAGCTGTAGGTCAAGCCTGTCTTGTTTCAAAATGAACTGGTGTACAGCACCCAGACAAAGAAACACAGAGCAGGTACCAAAAGTCAGCTCTGTAAGGAAAGTTTTGAAAATAAATTACCTCCAAGACTGTGGGGAAAAATAAAGGGAGAGGAAAGGCTCTTTACAAATAGTGCTGACACTTGCAACCACTCCATGAAAATAAAATCATTATTGCCAGGGTGCTGCTGATCACAGGCACTAATATTATTGATAACACCTTGGATTTGACACAGCCTCTAATTGATATAAGACTTAAAGTGTGACATTTCCTTTGGAAGCCATTCCTATTGACTATTGCAATCAAGCTAGCCAGCACAAGGAGGAAAAAACCTAACATCCTTTTCAGTAGAATTAAACTCAACAGCTAAGACATTTTTTTAGAATTCCCACTGTAAACTGATACAGAAAAATTCTTGCAGTTCCTTTAATGCAGACAAAAACTCTTCTTTAAACTGTCTAGTACTTGAGAGGAAAAAAAAATTTATGTTGGAACTTCAGGAATCTTTCTTCCTTGACAGAGGTTTATCAGAAGAGCACAGTCTTAGACATGCTCTACCACAGCAACCTTCCCGAGACCCTCAGGTCACCATAGTATAGGGCAGCTGATGGGGACCTACACTGTTTTATAACTGCTCTGGAACAGGTTAAGTTTACTGTTTTTCAGGATTTGGGGGAGGTGGAAATTTACCAGAGACACTGCACCTTCCCTTGGACAGGAACATTCTCTTCCATCCCCCACACTCAAAGAATGCTAGTGCTACCAGTAGGAACACTCGTGTTCAGACTGAAACACTCTGGTATGTGCACCAAGAACCTTTCTGTTTTGTCTGCTGTGGGCCCTTCTCTGGGATTCTGTTACCTTAAAAAGCACATTCAGCTTATGGTTTGCACTACTATAGATAAACACCGTTTTCTAAAAAGAGATAAAACACAGCAAGACTATGAAGCTTGACCAGTATACAAAGTTCTGACAATATTCTAGTCAAACCTAACTAAGGAAAAAAAAATACTGCTTATACAAAGCAATCTTTATTTTCAAATGCTGCACTGCATAAAATTCATCTGATTGACTGCCATACGCATGGCCACAGACCCCCTTCATCCTCCCCACCGTGCTATTCAGCATAGCATGATCAGGCCGATGATGCACAAAATCACTTAGACCAGAAGAAAAAAAAAAAAAAAAATCTATTTGCAACCCATTACTCATTTCCTTGTAAGTTAACAGTGTTTACCTGGAAGAATCACTAGGAAAACAAACTATTTTATTTCTGCATTCAACTGAAGAGATCAGGCTCACTACAGGGCTGGTCCCACGCATAGAAGCTGCTGATGCTTTCAGTGCTCTTCACCTTCTTAATCTTGATAAAGAAGTACTCTTAAGGTTAACCTGTTTATAATAGTGTAACTGCCTCTCCCAGAAGGCAAACCAGTACAGAAAAAAAGAGGGCAGGGTTCCTCTGAGAATGCCATGGCCCACATGTTTTTCATCAAATAATTGTCCTCCTGCAGCAACCATCCTTCACTGATGTCTTGCCAAGAGATACCAATTCATTTTACCAATGACACACATGTTCTTCCCAAATGAAAAGTGTTTTTTTGCTCTCAGCAACATTGCAGAGAAGTCCCAAATTTCATTCTGTAGCCTAGATCTTGCTGCAGATATTATCCATGGGAAAGGCTCTACAGAGATTTTTGATAATGGTATTTTGCAGAAGCATGGTGCCTTTCTTATTTAGAAGGTGACAGCATGTTACACTTGCATGCTTCTGCTTTAACTCCAATGCCCAATTACAGCCAAACCTACAGGTGATGTTCATATCAATCTTTGAAGACCTTGTATTTTAGGATCTGTATTTTCTCATGTGTGCAGCAATGGAAGCAGAAATCTCGGTGCTCCTCTTGTTTTGGCCATAATAGTCCACGAAGTCACCATCTGGCCCAAGCAGGTACATTATTATTGTGTGATCCACCTGTAAGAGAGCACATCGTGGCTTGGTAAAAAAGATCATAGAATACCATGTTGGAAAGGACCTCAAGGATCATCTGGTCCAACCTTTCTTGGCAAACACACAGTCTAGACCAGATGGCCCAGCACCCTGTCCAGCCGAATCTTAAAAGTGTCCAGCGTTAGGGAATCCACCACTTCCCTGGGGAGATTATTCCAATGGCTGATTGTCCTCATTGTGAAAAATTTTCCTCATGTTTCCAACCAGAATCTTCCCAGGAGATCCTTGTACCCATTCATTACCCCTAGTCTTTTCCATGTGACTCCTTGTAAAAAGGGAGTCTCCATCCTCTTTGTAGCCACCCTTTAAATACTGGAACATCCTGCACATCTCTCAAAGTCAGCAGCAACAGCGTCCCATTCAGCCTCTGGCTCAGCTGTCTGACAAGACTTCTCACCAAGAAGCTAAGGCAAGATAAGGAAAACCTCAACATCCCCTCGATGACCTCTTCCTGTTTTACCCATGAAAATAAATAGAGAAAACTAGTTGCATACTTGGAACGTGTGAAGGAATACTTTAAGCAGACAAGTCTTCCCTAAGCTGCTGGCACCCTTCCTACAGCACAGACAAGGCTGGGGCAAGCCTGCGGGGTTCATTCCCCCTTGCTTTACCCAGTTTCTCATAATGCTCCATGACCCCCACAAGGTATTCAAGCTTCTGCTGCTAATATGATGTAAATCCAATATAAACAGAGGTACTTCATGAAACCAAGTTCACCGTCAGTGCAAACAATGAGACCACGAGCATCACTGGGATGCAGGAGCTGCAGACAGAGGAGCTGGCGCAGAGGGAAATACGTGTGCTGGGAGGGGGCTCCCTCTACTGTCCGAATTGAAATAACCTTAAATGTTCAAAGTAACAATTACTTGAATGTTCGAAGTATTCCAATTTGATTTCTATAAAAATTAACTCCACTGTAAATTTGTTTAAAATGCCACTGCAAGTACTGTCTGCATCTAACTGTGACAACATCTTTAAGAGCAAAGACACAAAATACTGAAAATGGAGGCCATGGATCTGTGATTGCTCAAGTGACCGCATCATCTCGCTGCCACTGGAGAAAAAGAACCAAAATGTACTTATGCACTGAGAGTAAAACTTTGTTTGAAATTAAGAAATCACAAACATTTCCAGTACCACAAGCTAAAAGGATGCATTAAACATAATGGCATTTCTGTCATTGAAAGAATGCTTCCCCAAATTTTATTGAAGCAGGTCTAATTCAGGTATTTTACTCTAGTTTCAAATTTTCAAGACAAGATCACAAAATCAAGTTGTAGGAGACAATTTTTTTAAGGAATCTTAATCACCTTCAACTGGAAGGTAGCAAAAAAAAATAATTACAAAAAAAATCAGGTAGCCTGCTCAGAGTATCTTAACTCCCCAGCCCATGGAAGATTAAATACAGTCAGGATGGAGTGCAGTTTGTGTGCAAAAAACCACTGTTTTTCAAGCTGTGCCTGAAGCCTCCACTGTTCCCACTGTATGCACATAAGATCATCATTTGACTTTCAACACAATCTTGTAAACCACAGAATAAAACAAGTAAATCAGATATTCTGGTATTGAGAATCATAACATTGAAATTATTAAATAGGAACTATTTATTTCAAGTAATATCTGAAAAATGCAAACAGATGTTTAGAAATTTATAATTTCTAAATGCTCATATCAGTGCTCTCTTCAAGTCAAAACAAGCAGTAAAGTTTAATTGGCTGTAGTGGACCTTTTCTTCTTCCCCACCTCCCAGCACCTTGCAGAGGAAACAGAACCCGCTCCTGCACAAACATCAGCCTTAGTCACCAACTGGCACAACAGGTCCATACAAGACATAGTGAGGTAAAAAAAAAATCTTATTGGAAGAAATGACAGAGTAGTAATTATCTGGATAAGTCTCAGGTAGGCACAAAGCCAGCCTCAAGTTCTCCCTCCCAGGTCTGCTGTTGCTGCCATCCTCTACCCATTTTCTGTCAGAGACCTGAGTCCTCTGGCCTTCCTGCCCTGAGCACACAGAGCTCAACACCAAGAGCCTATGGCAAATCCTGAGGAGACGCTGGTAAACTCTTCCTCTTTGGCACCACGCCTGGGGCTCCCAGGCTGCTCTCCTGCTCCCAATCCACTGGCCTTTCTTCCTTGCTGCCCTCAGACTCACAACCCTAGCACAGACCAGTGGTGTTCTCCACAGATCCTGAATCCCTTCCCCTACTTCATTACATCTGTAGTCACATTCTCCAGCTGGGTTTCACCCTCCAGCCTCCCTTGAAGCTGCCATCATCTACAGAGTTATTTTCCTTGGCTGAACCCCTGTACTTTCCCTTCGTGGCCATGCCAGAATCCAGATGTGGTTTGCTAGAATCCATGTGTGGTTTATTTCATAAGCAGCAGCACTCCTTCAGCTTTTCTGTTCTCTGT
Organism: Butorides virescens; assembly: GCA_017310255.1. Classification (NCBI taxonomy): domain Eukaryota; kingdom Metazoa; phylum Chordata; class Aves; order Pelecaniformes; family Ardeidae; genus Butorides; species Butorides virescens. The sequence goes on along the minus strand of JADKXX010007047.1, from coordinate 23,090 downwards.
CCCATCATCTCTCCTCAACTTCAGTTCACTCATTTAAGTGTCAGATTCTACTGACTTTTTCCTCCTGAGCAGGCATCCTTTGCCCATCCTGTTCCTATAACCTATTCTCACATTTCCACCAGCCCCCTTTTATAAATCTGATTTTAAGCAGCATCTTTAGATTCGTTTCAGACTGATGCTAGGTTGATTTAAATTGGTGTTGAATTTCTCCAGCGAGCTTCTCTCCTCCGTTCAAATATAGTATCTTAGACACAGACTTCTGTAGCTACTGAGTTGCCACTTTAAGCGAAAACAAGTTCTTGATCTGCCACTTCACACCCCTTTTCACAATGTAGAGCAGTGCACATCACCACTGTGGTTCCACCTTCTCTTTACTGATATCACGTGCTGCTCTTGCTGTTTCTTTCTGTGCTCCACTTTTTTGTTCCACCAATCTTTTTGGCCACGTGGATAACTTGTTTGCTGCAGTCAGATGCTTTTAAAAAACATATTAAGAATAGACAATACTGGATTAAACCAAAACCAATCTGCCTCAGCTTCCTACCTCAAATAGTGGCCAACAACAATTACTTTAAAGAAGAGTATAAAACCAGCAACCAGCTTCCTGAACTAGGCAAGATTTCTGTGCATTCCATAATCCTCAACAGATTGTTTTACCCAAAGACTAACAACAAGTTTCCCTGTGGACTCCCATAAACTTCCACCATTTGCATCTGTAGCGACTCACATGCCCGACAAGAACCATCACTTTTCCTTTTGAACCTGTTCTTTCTCTGATGCCCTTAGTTCTTGTAATGAAGAAGAAAAATGAAGATCATATAGCCTGTATCCTCACTTGTCATGTCATATCACTTCACAGAATCCCAGAATCCAAGAATGGCAGGGGCTGGAAAGGCCCTCTGGAGATCACCCAGTCCAACCCCCCTGCTCAAGCAGGTTCACCCAGAGCAGGGTGCACAGGACATTGTCCAGGCGGGGCTTGAATATCTCCAGAGAAGGAGACTCCACAGTGCCCCTGGGCAACCTGTTCCAGGGCTCTGTCACCCTCAAAGTAAAGAAGTTCTTCCTCACGTTCAACTGGAACTTCTTCTGCTTCAGTTTGTGCCCATTGCCCCTTGTCCTCGCACTGGGCACCCCTGAGAAGAGTCTGGCTCCGTCCTTATGACATCCACCCTTAAGATATTTGTATGTGTTGATGAGATCCCCTCTCAGCCTTCTCTTCTCCAGGCTAAACAAGCCCAGCTCCCTCAGCCTTTCCTCATAGGAGAGATGCTCCAGTCCCCTCATCATCTTTGCAGCCCTCCTCTGGACTCTCTCTAGGAATTCCTCATGTTTCTTGAACCGGGGAGCCCAGAACTTGTACCTACTTTACTCTTCCAGTCTGCTCAGGGTGTGGCAAGTCAGGAAGACCTTGGCAGCAGCTCTGAGCCCTATAACCAGTCCTATTACCTTTGAGAGAGTAAGATTTTGACTACCCAGATTGGCCTCACTTAAGCCTCAGTTTCCCCCTTCACATCATGACATATTTTATTCCCACTTTGTTTAGCATTAACATGCTCTCTCTTCCATTCTCTGTCATTTGACACAGCAGTAGGAGCCCCACAGTATCTGCAGGCAGACTTTGCATCATCCAAGTCTCTTGCCAGGAAGACCCTGCTCCTTGGCGTCAGTTTGGCAGGAATGAGCTGTTACTCACTTTTACCTCTCATTTCTCCCTCTTCCTACTGCTTTAATTTCCCAGTTCCATTTTCACTTTGGACCACATAGGAAAAAGGCCAGACAAAAACATTACATGACAGAAAAAAGTTCAAATTACTGCCAGGCTTGCTAGCTCATATGCTATCCTGTCTGCAGGCCCGGGATTGTACATTTTTCGAACATGTTTCAGTGAGGTTCTGAACTTGTAAGAGGGCACCTTGATTCTGACTGAGACCTGTAAAACACAGATTAACACATCAGTGCAACAGGGCTCTGTCACGCAGGACTTCAGCATAGCTGAAGCAATGGCTGGCTTCTGATTTTAAAATCCATATGCTGCTCTTATCCAAAGTCTTTCTTTAGGCAAAGGCCCTACATTTACTTACTATGTAATCATTGTCTTCATCTTTGGGACCTTCGCTGTAATACACACGGTAAGCTTTGGCCACTTGGTCAATCTGTGCCTTGGTACCAGTCAATCCAATCAGCTTTGGAGAAAATTCTAGATAGGATGACATTTAGACATTTTAGTGAAAAGAATCCCATCAAGAGCCTCCTTCGCAGTGCTCTACATTACATGTTGTAAGACACGGAGGAAGGAAACACTCATACCTTTAACATATCTGGCAATGGCTTCTTTGTTATCCCTCTCAGGATCAATGGTGATGAAGAGTGGGGTCAGATTAGGCAAAGATGGAATTCGATCTGTGACATTAACAATTATTATTTTTCTTAGAAAAATAAGAATCATTTCTCACCTCCCTTCAAACAAGCTCACAGCCAAGCTATGACATTAATCCAAGCCCACCCTATGTGACAAGAAAGGCCATTTTATGCAGCTTAATTTACGTAATCTTTGAATGAAGCAAATGCCGTGAAATCCAACACTTTGTGCTTGTGCTGGGTGAAGCTACACTTCCAGTCTCTCGGCTGGAGACCCTGCTCTGCTTAAGAGAGATGATAAATCAGCTCTTATGCAGAAAACACCATGGCATGATGCACGTATCAAAGCACAGTGATGTGATGGTGGAACGGGAAGATAGGTGAGGACACAATTCAGCCTCTTTCCCTCATGTTCCAGCCATAGCCTCCACTGTATTTTCTTCACTTCAGTCCGCCCTCCCACTGGCTTAGTTACTGTTATCCCTGCTCTGTACTCTTCAGGGCCTGCAGGCTGGGAAAACCATCCCTATCACACAGCCTTCCCCCAGCCTCCATTCAACAGCACAGTCACTCTCGGAAGAGACTCTCACAGAGATTTGCTCTTAGAATTAATAAAACAGAAGGGAAAAAGCCCTCATACACTCCACAACCACTTCCTGGCAAAAATACAATGCAATGGCACTGCTCCCTGTAACCTGCCACCCTCACACTTTATTACCAAGTTCCCTGTTGCAGAAAGATCAGTGCTGCCGTCGTCTAAATATCAGATCCTAGTGACAGGCAGACTGATGCATGTATCACTTATCAATTAATTCAACTACTGAATAGTAGTCAACAGCATTTTTTAAAAAAAGATAATCCGTTATTACCACTTGTGATATTTTACCACAATAAACCTGGAACTCCCATAAAAAGGACCGCTGTGCCAACCAAATTCCCATACCAATTTCATCTACCACTTCAATCATTTTCTCCAGTTCATCAGGACAGATGTCAGGGCAGTGTGTGAAGCCAAAGTAGATCAGCACCCACTGGCCAATGTAGTCCTTGCTGGTCTTGGGCTGTCCCTCATGGCTGACAAGTGAGAAGGGCCCTCCTAGCAGAGGTTTCCCAATGCCTCGGTTTCGTTCCTTCTCCAGCTCTACAAAAAAACAAGAGAGGATCAAACACACCCATGCCACAATCCACACTGCTTCCCAGGCGAGCCTCAGAAGCAGTCAAGAGTCAGACAACCTCACAGTTGTGGCCCAGAACATTAAAACATCAAGATCTACCAATACCCATTGTGCAGAAGCCCAATGCAAACAAGACTTCGAAAAAACATTCCATTTTGGGCAAATGCAAGTATATCGCTAAACTCCTTTGAAACATAATAATCTCCTTCATTGTCATCTGAATGTATTCTTTTTTAAAAAAAAGAGAAAGATTGGTACCTAGCTTGGTGTGACACACAAAAATTCACATCCTTTGCAAACTGAAGGTATCCTAAAAATCTGTAATATCTCTGATTTTCAACATTAAACACATGAAAATGAAATTCATGGGCAGTTACTGCAAGACAGGGAAACACATGCATGTGCCACGCAGAGAAAAACCAACATGCACACAAAACCCCACCTCCGTGTCTGTGCTGCATCGACTGGCAGCAGCATGCATAATCAGACACAACTATTTTAACACAAAAAGCGTATTTAAGAATTTTAACACGCTTAACCTTCAAATTTTTTTAGAATTTTTTAAAGTTTTCTGTAGTGCTTATGTATACACAGGCACAAAGTAGCCCTGTGCGAAGCAGAACGTGATTCAGCGGGACGTTGAAGTGGGTAAAATACACGTGAATACAAAAAAATACACCATCTGGATACAAAATACGACACTTCTGCTGCTTCACCCGTCCGGCCACACGCTGGCAGCCCAGGCCGGGTCCCGCCGAGGCAGCGCAGCCTCCCCTGAGGCGGGAAGGGTCCGGTCCCATCTCCCCCCCCGCACTCACCCTCCTCCTTCCGCCGCTTCACCTTCTTCATGGCGGCCAGCAGCCCCCCGCACAGCACGAAGGTGGCGGCCAGCGACCGCCACGACACCAGCTGCTGAGGAGAAGCTGTTTAGTGACTGAAAAAGGGGGGACGGCGCGGCGCGCCCCGGGCTCCCTCACTCACCCTTCGCTGCGCGCCAGTCCGTTGGCCGCTGCCCGGCAGCCGCCAGCACAGCGCGGCCCGCCAGCAGCGCAGCGCTGCCGCCGCCATCTTGTCACCCGCCCTTCCGTGTCCGCCCCTTCCGCCCCCCTCACCTGGGAGCGGCCGCCATGGAGGCGGCGCCGCCGGTCTTCTCCTTCGGTGTCATCGCGGATATCCAGTACGCGGACGCGGAGGACGGCTACGATTTCGGCGGGTGCCGGCGGCGGTATTACCGGCAGAGCCTTAACCTCCTGCGGGGCGCTGTGGAAGCGTGGGCCACTGAGAGGCCGCCTCTCGCCTTCGTGCTGCAGCTGGGTGACAGCATCGATGGCCTCAATGCCCGCAGCGGCAAGGCCCAGGGTGCCTTGGAGCAGGTGCTGGCGGTGCTGGGACAGCTGCCGGTGCCGGTGCATCACGCATGGGGCAACCACGAGTTCTATAACTTCAGACGAGCCCACCTGGTGCACACCGGCCTCAACAGCCGTCCTGCCAGGGCCATGGCTGGCCTGCCGGCTGGGGACTGCCAGGCCTATCACTTCAGCCCGGCCACACGGTTCCGTGTCATCGTACTTGACGCCTATGACCTGAGCATCCTGGGCAGGGAGCCGGACAACCCCCGCTACCAAGAGTCCTTACAGCTGCTGCGGGAGAAGAACCCCAACGACAACCTCAACAGCCCCGCAGGTACCCCTGGCTCGACCCTTCGGCGGGAAGCACAGGCAACTGAACCTCTGCTTGCCAGAGCGATCAGGCAGCTCCCAGGGCAGACATCCGGTTGCCAGGGGGCTGAGGCATGTGCCCCATTTCTGCCCACTTCCTCCACCTCCCTCCCTGCTGTCGGCTGAGAGCCAGTCAGTGGGTCTCTAGGCGGTTACAGGAGATGCTCCACCATACCCGTCATATTGCTCTGGTACTTCTGGGATGGGTTTATGTTGTGCTGTGTGCCCTGCAGTATCAGAACAAAAGGCAGCTGTTGGCGCAGCAGCTGTTGCAGAGCATAGAGTGGTGCCCACCGTATCCCATGCCAGGGGAGACCCAAGAGTGGAAATCTTGTGCGTGAAGCGTGACCAAAACCCCTGAAAACACTAACAAATAGTTTTCTCTTGTTTGTCCAAGGAGGCTGGAGTTTTGATCCAAGAGATGCAAAAAACCAAAGATTATATAATCTATTGTAAGCTTAACCTTCTTCTCCACTGCAGGACTCAAAGAACCTTGGTTTGTAGAGTTTAATGGAGGATTTAGCCAAGCCCAGCTGGACTGGTTCAATGAAGTCCTCAAGTCCTCTGATGAAAACCAAGAAAAAGTTATAGTTATGGGTAGGTATACATGGGGGATATACCAGGATATATGCAAAAACAGTTACATAGCCAATGTATGTTTGCTGAGGAAAACATGTAGCAGCTTTGCAGCTCCACCGAGGTATGCATGTAACCTGTGAAGTAGGAGAACAGCAAACATGTCTCACACTCCCCCGAGCTTTCTGTATACAGTTATATGTTTGAACTTCCCAACAATGAAGGCAGAGTTTGGTTATGCTCAAAGTAACTCTTCGGCTTCTTTCCTTCTCAACTGCAGGTCATCTGCCCATTCATCCAGATGCTTCAGACAGAGTTTGCCTAGCCTGGAATTACGAAGATGCCCTTTCAGTCATACACTCCCATCAGTGCGTGGTCTGCTTTCTTGCAGGGCACCTGCACGACGGTGGCTATTGTTTAGACTCTCATGGAGTTCATCATCTGACTTTGGAGGGGGTTATTGAAACTCCACCGGAAAGCAATGCTTTTGGAACTATTTATGTCTATGAAGATAAAATGATACTAAAGGGAAGGGGCAGAATTTCAGACAGAGTTATGCGTTTCTGAAAATGGTAAGCAAATACAAATTGCTCTTCTTCAGGAAGTACTTGGACAAAAAAGCAGGGGATTCAGCTTATTATTTGCTTATAGAAACATGTGCATGGCTGATCCTTAGAGCTTGAACTTGAACATTTTTCTCCTAGACACAGAATTTTAAAAATTATGTTTCTGTAAGAAAACAGACCTAGTTTCTTCATGGAGAATAGAGAAGGCCAGTAACCACGTTTGAAATAAATATATTTGAATGCAGAATGTTGACTTGAAATTCCCAATCCTGAGCAGATTGTTACTTACTGTGAAAAAATGAAAACCATATTATGAATATTGTCCAAAAAAAAAGCCACATCTTTATATCAGTCAGAATTAAAGCATGAAGAATTGTACCTGCCCAGACGCATTTCAATTTTTTTATTTTTTCTTTTTTAACATCATAGTCAGTAATATCTCGTGTCTGGCAGAATTAATCCACCCTGTGTAGCCTAATGCAGTCTTCTTAACGTTGCTTTAAAAGCCTAAAGTAATCTTCAAAAAAAGCTAAGCCTGAGGAAAATGGAGACCATCTATGCTACATCATGTAATGCTGCAGATACACCTGCTGGCGAAGAAGCCCTACTGTGGAAGGACCTAAAGCATGTTGCTGTGCTGCACCTCCACCCATTCTGGCCCTCTCCCAGCCAGCCCATGTCCCCCCTGTATTCACCTGTGCTTCCTTCTCCAAGGTGAGTAGCAGTGGAACATGCTTACTGTCACTGGGCTGCTGAGTGGGTTCTGCTGCCCAGGGACAGAAATTCTGTGAGAAGCGGAGTTGTGACAGTGACCACGTCTGCTGGTGGCAGTCTTGAGTATGCAGCTCGCAGGAAATAGAAGATACAGAAGCTTTCATTGTGTTTGCTTTAGAAAAACAGCATTTATTACTCTGTAAAAACAGCAATTTTCAGTTAAAGATAATAGGAAAAATATTTCTTCAGATATATTCTCCATATGATTTCAATGTAGGAAGAGAAATACAGACTGCTCAATTTTTCAGTTAATCTCAAGGGGCTATCCAGGCAGGTATCTGGAAGTTTTATGGCTGTAAATAGTCATTTATTGAAACAAAGTCTTTGCTTTACTTTTCATGTACATTACAGAACAGTAGATTTCCCAAAGTACGAGGTGGCTGGAGAGTAATCCAGGCATGCCAGGTTATCTTCAGGGTACCATGAGAACACACATTAGATCAACAAGTGCTTTGAAAATGTACAAAAAAGCCAGATGAACAACAGTTTCCATAGAAAAATTCTTCACTCGGATTTGACAGTGTTCCTTAATGTTTTTAACAAATCTCAGACCGCACTGAGTGAAGCAGCCAGGCATTCTTGGGTACTATCACACTGATACCAACCTTTCATTAAGAACCAAAAGCAAAGGCAAGTACGGTCAGAATATTTATTCTGTCCTTTCTCCTACCAGTTAAATCACTGTTTTACAGTGTGTTGGCCAAGATGCTCGCATCTCTTTGTTCACATAAATGTACAGCCATGCAACAAAGGGGAAGAGGGTGACCAGGATTGCAGCGATCAAGCGAACTCCACCCAGTGGACTTCTATAAAGAAGCAAATGCAACAGAGCTACTTCAAATCAGACTGCTATGAAACATTCACACCCAGCTGCAGGTGGAAAGAGCAGCGAGCCTTTGGCCGCTTCAATGCAGCTCCTGCGGATGCACCAGCAGAGTCCTTTACTGGAGAGGCACCACATGCAACAGAAAGTTTTTCTGCCACTTCAGGCTATATACACCAAGTGGAAAAAAAAAAAAAGCACCCTGCTTGCCCAGAGTGCCTGTGACATTTTCCCAGCACAAAGGTACTGTTTGGCAGATGGGGATTTTTCATGCTCCCAGCTAACAGGAATTTAGCAAAGCTGCTGTAGCACAGTCCTCAGAAGAGGCTGAGGGGGAGAAGTGTGGAGCCAGTGCAGCCAGGCAGCCTGCCTGCATTACCCGCCTGCTCCAGTGGATGCAGCAGACGCCAGTACAGAGACCCTCACTGGAAAGTTCTGTGAATTGGGGGCAATGGCAGAAATGGCTTTGCAGTTCGTTAGCCATCATGGCCAATACTCACTGGCCTGTTGAACAGAAGGGGCGTGCTGTCCTCATACAATGGGAGAATGTTCCCTGCCCACTGCAAGGGAGCAAAAAAATCTTTTGTGCAGCTTTGCTTTCCCCCCCCAGAGTTTTATCTGTGCAAGATCCTACAGGCTGTAGCACCAGCTGCTTAGGTATCTGAGAAGGTTCAGACCGTGACATGAAGCAGAAAAGCAGCAGCCAAGATCAAGTGTTTTCAAGAAACTAGTCACTAAACTTGGAACACATGGATGGATTTAAAAAAAAAGGAAACAAAACTTACTTTGCTGAACTGCGACAAAGACTCATCCATACTGTAATAATCACCAGACCAAACAACTCTCTAAAAAGCCAAACAAAAAACAGATCAGAAAATAATACAAGCGTTTACTTTAAAAAAACAAATTTTGTCTCTGCAACACTAGTGTCTGCTTCTTTGGAGAAGTTCAATATTTACTAGGATTAGAACTATGAAGGTATTTATGTGGTGTAACTTTGCTTCCCACCACAAATCTACGAACACATGACCCAGCTACAGAGCTGCAGAAATTCCTGCTTCCGCTTTTTATTCCGCTGCTAAACTCATATTCCACAGCGCATTTCCCTCATTGACAGAGAGCAAAGTAGCAGCCCAGTATTCCAGATGGCAAACAACTGCAGTAGCTGCCAGAGCTTCACCCCAGTACTGTGCAAGCACCTCCTGTAGGCAACAACTGAATGTCCAGGTGAGGAATCCTCCCTCCCCCTCAATCCCGGGCAGTTCAGGACTCAGCAGCCCATGCCAGATAAACAAGCACATGGCATCACTTCAAGAGCTTTTAAAACATTAATGACCATTCCTACAGCTCCAGCAAGAGAGCACAAAGCTGTTTCACTGTGCTAGTGCCCTGATAAAGCCAGACTTAACTGGGGGCAGTTCTAACTGCCACGATCAGGCAAGCAATCACGACTTTAGGTCTTTTGTCCAACAAATCGCCTGTTTGGAGCACTGCGGTCCCTCCTCCTTGGTTTGATTCCGCTGGACCAACAGCATTCATGGTGGCAGCCCAGCAAATAAAGGTCAGCAAGGTGACCCCCAGGAGATGGCCTGGTGTGCTGAATTCATGCAGGGGAAAATAAAAATAGCTGCTTACCTGCCTTCCTCTTCATGCAAAATGTTTCCTTGAGCGTAAGCAAACAAAGAGCAAGCCAAGGCAATAGCCCCAACAATACAACCAGCAGAATGAAGGTCACAGAGGCTCCTCCAAACACCGTTATCTGAGGAAAAAAACAGACTGCCAGCAACTGCAGTGTAGCATGAAGTAAACCCTATAAATCAAAAAGCAACTGAGTCACTAAACAAGATGCCTCCAGCAAACACACACATCTTGGGCAGGAAGATGGAATTAATACCAGCATTTTATGACCAGGGAAATCTGCTAAAAAGTGTTGTTGAAAATAAACACTATTGGCCTTGGGGCTTGCTCTCCTAGGAATGTAACTTCTTGGCAGCAGCACCTCAATGAAAATGGTTTCCTATTCTCCCCAGCAAACAAAACAGGCTCCAATGTTCAACATGCATGGAAAAAAAAAAATCACAAGGCTGATTACAAATGGAAGTTCTCTTAAGCAGGAGGAACGGCCTTTCTGGAGCTCGCAGCCATAACCAGGCACTCAGCATGACCCCAGAGGACCTCCGGAGCCCCGGGGAGCAAGCCCCAGCTCCCAGCCAGCCATCAGGGGCACCAGGTGACCACCACACTGCAGGAGCGTCTTCCCTCACGCTCCCTGGTGAGCCTCTGCCTGAGCTTCTGCCTGTGATGACACCTCTGCCTGGGGACTGATGTTTTTAACCAGAGAAGTACAGATGATACGAAATATCTGAATGGGCCCACACATTCTTGTGGTTTTCCATGTCCAGTCCCAGAGGCTTATGGGGGAGAGGTGAGCAAACGACATGGGCAGCTCTCACTGATCTCAGCAGTCTTTTCTGGGCGCTGACCCCTCCATGCAAGCATTAAAGGTGATGAGCTGCCAAAATCCAAGAGCTCAGCGTGACCCAACGTTATAATCGATTTCCCGTTTGGCTGAACTTACTGCAGCTCAGCAGATGCAGAATCTGGGTCTTCCAGAGATTGAATGGCAATTATCCCTTGGTGAATTCACACAATGTCCAGTTACACAATAGTTGTGCTATTTTAATCTTTATTTTCCACAGAGCTTGGCACAAATAACAAAAACCTACTTGTGAGTTTAACATGCAGATTCTCTGGACCAGCCAAATGCCATCATGTTGAAGCTACACCTACCACACAAATAAACTTCCCTGAAATGTTCAGAGCCACAGGCAACCAGCCTTCATGGCTTTGGGCTTTATGAATGCTGCCACTTTACATGCTTCAGGTAGCCAGAATGCCGAGAGCCTGCAATGGTGCGATTTGTGACAACAGCACGTACTGCTGAGGACTTTCTCTTTTGGAATAAGTGTGGTTTTAATTTATTTAGAGCAAGTATTAATCCAGAAAAGATACAGTTGCTTGCTGTATATAAAAAATTGTTATTTAAAAATTATTTCTACTGGACAAAAATACAAACCATAAACTATTTTCCATTGTCCTGGACCAAATCTGATCTGACCACTTCTCGCAACATGTGATGTGGCATTAGGTCCCTCAGCATCTGCCCTTTCAGGGGCAGAATCTGAGCAGAGATGCTGTTTTGCATACCAGTGGCATACCTGTTATTGAAGGGTTGATGCTGACGAGCAGTGTCAGGGCAGCGGGCACCACGTATACAACCTGTAACAGAACGTAGATCCACTCCGCAGCAAGACTTAGCAAGGCATGGAAGGAGAAACACCCATGCCCACCAGTACCTCTGCCCCTTGCAGCAGTCTGCCAGATGTGCGGAGCGGCTGCCAATGACCCCGTGTGCCCCGGCACTGCTAGCGCCCCTCTTCACCACCCCCAAATCCCCAGCCCTTCCTCAGCTGTGGGGTCACCGAGCCCTCGCCACCCAACCGGCCCACGCAAAGCCCCTTGCACCGCATCTCCAGCCAGCTGGGACACCCCCCAGCCCCTCCCTGTCCCGGGTGGCTCCCCTGGGCGCAGGAGCGCCCTGCCCCGACGCTGGGCCCACCTGCGCAGGGGGCGGCCCCCGCCCGCCCGGCAGCGCCTCTCGCTCCCCCCTTTGCCCCCCGCACCGAGCCCCTGCGCGGCGGGGTAGGGCCATGCGCCCGGGGAAGGGCTGGCGAGTGGACGGAGAGGGACTCTGCCTCCATCTCCCCGGGAGGCGAGGAAGCCCCGCCGAGCTGAGCGGCGGCAGGAGGCGGCCGGCGGCGATGGCGAGAGGAGGCGGCCGGCCAGGGAGGCCGGGAACAGGAGCGGTGGGGTGCGTGGCGTGAGGGGAGCCAGGGCTTCGCGGGGCGCAGGTGCGGATCTGGGGTGAAGTAAGGGGGATCCTGGGAGGTAGCACGGTCGGCCTGCAGTCGCCGCTGCAGCAGAGGGTGTTTTCCTGGCGCCCGCTTGCTCTTCAGCTAAAAGCAGGCACCCGGTTTCCTCCGGCGACCCCGGCTCGGAGCAGGCGCGGGGCGGCCAGGCGCGGCGCAGCGGGGCCTGGGCCACCGGGGGCCGCTCGGGGAGGGCGGCCGGTACTCACTGTCCACAGCCCGGCATCGGGGTCGTTCACCTGCAGCGAGGAGGCACACGATGAGACCCCACAGCCGCCGCCCCGGCCAGGGCCGCTCTCCGCGGAGGGGACCGGCAGGTGAGGGGAGCGGGGCCACCGGCCGTCCCCCCCCCCGGGTCGCCCCGCCCTCACCTGCACGGCGGCCGCCAGCCCGAAGAAGGCGGCCATCAGGAAGCTGCAGAGCCGCCACGTCCGCCCGGCCGTGGCCGGCACCATCCCCGGCACCGCCCCCGTCATGGCCGGCACTGCCATGGCCGGCACCATCCCTGGCACCGCCCACGCCGGAGGCGGGGGCGCAGCGTGGCCCGCAGGCGCTGATTTTTTTCAGAGGGCTGAAAACTCCGCGTTTTCAGCCCGGAGCCGACTTGCGGACCGCGCGGCACTGGCTGCAACGCGCGCACCCCGGCGGTCCCGGAGAGACGGGGGCCCTGTCCCTTCCCGCGGTCGCCCCGCTGCGCGCCAGCCAGCCTGCGCGTGACCAGATCGCCCCTCAGCCATTGCCTGTAGCAGGGAAAGCCCAGGTCCGGGCTGGGCTCCCAGCAGAGAAGCGTGGCCAGCGGGCTGCGGGACCTGCTGCCCGGCTACCTTCAAGCTTTGGTCCTGTCCAGGGTCCCCAGCCAGGAGGGATGTAGAAGGCGGATTGAGTCCTGCGGATGGCGTCCAGGGTGGTCAGGAGGCCAGAGAATGAGACACGTAACTGCCTGTGGGGTGGCTGCAGAGGTGACAGAGCCGCGCTTTCCTTGGTGGTGTCTGGTGATCCACCAAGGGGCAGTGGCCACAAACGGTGGCTTGGAAGGTTGTGACTGGACATTAGATGGACACTCCCTTTTCACAAGGGGGAATGGACACAAGTTGCTCTTGGGGAGATTCCGACTGGACATGAGAGGGAAATTTTTCACCATGAGAACAGTCACCCATTGGAATAATCCCCCCAGGGGAGGGGTTGACTCCACCACATTGGACACTGTCAAGATGCAGCTGGACAGGGTGCTGGGCCATCTTGTCTAGACTGTGCTCTTGCCCAGAAAGGTTGGACCAGATGATCCTTGAGGTCCCTTACAACCTGGGATTCTGTGTCCTATGATTCATCAGGAGGGTCGTGCAGACTGCAGTAGGTGACCCAGACAGGCTGCATGACCTCCATCCTTGGAGATTTCCAAGGCTTACCCAGAAAAGCCATGGCTCCCCTGATCCCATGTTGCAACAATCTTGTTTCAATTGGGCTGTTGGACTTGAGACCTCCAGCCATGCCTTCATAACCACATTTCCACGCTTCTGTGATAACTCATGTGCCTGAAGGAGAATTAGATCTTTGTACAGTAAAACTGGCAAGCAGTTATGCAAAAGTACAAACCCCTTGAGAGGGGCCCTGGAGTCCCTGCTGGAGGTTTGGTAGGCATGCCCATCTCCAGCTCAGCCACAGCCTTGCCTGTGTTTTCCATGGAGCTTGACCTCAGACCTGCCTCATCACCAAGGATCTCATGGCCATCGCTGGGCTACGTCTGATGCTGGTTACCCCCACCGGACCTGACCCTGACCCATAGGTCAACTTTCCAGCTTGACCTCAGGCTTGCCTTGTCCCTGGCTCTGCCCTGATTGCCCCGCGCCAGGGCGGTGGGACAGGCATTGCCCATGCCACATTGGCCATGGTGTTCCTCCTGGCGCCTGTCCCTTAGGGAGCAGCCAGCCCTTGCTGCTCCCTGATGAGCTCCTTGACCCCATGCAGTTCGTGTGTGTTGATGGCCGGGAGGGCAGGAAGGGGCTGTCAGGGTAGCAGGGGATGGCTGGAGGGCAGAGCCCTGGCACAGACTGGTTGAGGTTGAGATGGCTGTGGAGCTGCACCACAGTGGGTGGATGGGTGCTGGGGCACAAGTGAACTTGGAGAGTTCCCAGGGAGGGATTGGGAACAGCCGTGACTGGCAGTGCAGCTGCAGATCACACCATTAGTGGTGACGCTGCCGGGCAGGGACCGAGCATTACTGCTGTACTGAGGGATATCTCCAAGGTCAAGCAGGACCATGCAAGACTAGATACTAATTTTCCAGCATAGGCAAGGCAAAATAAGGAACCTCCTGCAAATCCAGCAGTCTGTGTGGGTTCAACTATGAACAGTGAGGCTTCCACTGCGTTTCTGTCCAGTCTGTCCTCATAGTCAAGAACCATCCTGTTTTGTTGCAAAGGACATCATGAGCCTGCCTCTACATCCAACTTATGTGTGAGAGAGATTCGTGTTTGCTGTGGTTAACTTTGGTGGTAGGTATCTGAAAGGGGTTTTTTTTCTCTGTCATAGAAATGACTAAGCTGACGGAGAGCCAGCATGGCAGAAGAGAAGGAGCTGTCTCCAGAAAGGCCTCCGGTTACGCTGCAAGAGTGAGCATCAGCTCCAAGGATCTCCAGTGAGCTTGTCACAAGCATCTTGTGTCTCCCAGGGAACATGAACAGATGTGGCACTGGGTGTGACAGCTAAGCCAGGGCTTGGAAATTTGGTGATGTTGAAGAATCACGGGTGTAGGAGAGGAATGATGAGTCAGGGTTAAGAGGAGACTTCTTTCTTTTCCTTGCCAAGAAATTGGGATTCAAATGGAAATTTTTGTAATGTCTCAATGGTTGTCATGGTTTAACCCCAGCTGGCAACTGAGCCCACCCCAGCCACTTGATCACTCCCCCCTGGTGGGATGGGGGAGAGAATCAGAAGGGTAAAAGTGAGAAAACTTGTGGGCTGAGATACAGACAGTTTAACAGGGAAAGCAAAAGCTGCATATGCAAGCAAAGCAAACCAAGGAATTCATTCCCTGCTTCCTACCGGCAGGTGGGTGCTCAGCCACCCCCAGGACAGCCAGGCTCCATCACGGGTAATGGTGGCTTGGGAAGACAAAATGCTGTAACTCCAAACGTCCCTCCCTTCCTCCTCCTTCCCCCAGCTCTATGTGCTTAGCATGATGTCATACGGTGTGGGATACCCCTGGGGTCAGCTGTCCCACCCGTGTCCTCCCCCAGCTCCTTGTGCCCCCCCCAGCTGCTTGCTGGTGGGGTGAGTGGCATAAACAGCCTTGGCTCTGAGCCCTGCTCAGCAGGAACGAAACCATCCTGGGGTTATCAGTGCTGTTCCCAGCACAGATCTCAAACACAGCCCCATACCAGCTACTAGGAAGAAGAAACCAAACCCAGCACAATGGTCTAGGATTAGGTTTGTATTTAAGAATAGATTCAGTCTTTTTGTGTTGTCTGGAGAACAAAAAGGTTATTGCTCAGAAGAACAGCACTGCCTCGTTATTCACTGATCATTTATGACGAAAAGTGATAATAAGTGATAAATTGAAAGCGGGCCTTCTAGAAATGTTATCTCTACCGTATTACACTACCAAACCTGAGCCTCTGTCAGATCATTTCTCTCACTGATTTCAGTAACGGCATAACACAGCCCCCTCAGCCCCAACAGAATTAGGCCTTGCTGAACCGTCATGCGGAGGACATGTGAATGTGTCCACACTTGTGGAGAGGGTTAATGCTCATCTTCTCCTATTATTTTTAACTGAGTCTTTCCTTGAGGAGGTTATGAGAGATGAAATTACTGCAGAGAAGTCACAGAGAAGTGAGAGCCATCTTTGTAAATGGCTGCCATTGTTACAGCTTCACAGAGTAGGCTTTATGGTTCATCATAATTGTGTCATTCTGTACCTTAAACAGCTGCTGGCAGCTGCAGGCAGAACAGCAGGCCACACTCACTGTAGCTAAATCCCTCCCGATGTTTAAATTGATTCACATTCCCGTCTCAAGGCCCAGGAAAATTAAACCACTCTCTACAGGCACCCGTAATAGTACAACTTTCCTGTTCACAAGCGCTCCAGGAAGAGACTACAAATGCTTAAAGGGAAGCCAGGGAACTTCACGTTTTGTTCTTCTCTTACCAAACCCAGCTTGATGCATGGATTAGTGAGAGCAACAGTCCAAACGTCCCTGCAGTTTCTCAGTAGGTCCCCATGGAGCTGCACTCCCTTGCCGAGGCACTATGAACAGCACCACATTCCTGGTCTAGGATTTTTAAGGAGGCAGGACCTGACCAGAGAACACTCAGCAACATTTGCCTTTGTGGTGTAACTTCTGTCCCCAGATCTTCAGTCCCTTCCCCTCACCTTGGAAGGAGCAGTGCTCTAGTAATGAACCTAGTAATGTGCTCCAGTCAGGAATTGCTTTCATGGCTTGTTTCCAGCTCCAGGACAGGCTTTTGAATGTATTTTCTAAGGGAGGGAGGTGTCTCGGGTTAGAAAATGGCAATGTCAAAGATTAAAAAAGTAATAGTGGTGGTAATAAGAGAGAAGAATGTAAGAGACAGCGTCCTTCGTTAGAGTAATTTATATGATAGGAAAATAAAAGCAGAGAAGCTTTTCAGGCACACCAGCTCTTCTTCATGTGGGAAACAAAATAATCATAGACTTGTTGAGGTTAGAAAAGACATTTAAGCTCACCGAGCCCAACCGTTCCCCTAACCCTGCCATCCCACCACTAAACCCTGGCCCTAAGCACCTCATCTGCCTGGCTTTTAAATACCCCCAGGGGTGGGGACTTGACCCCTTCCCTGGGCAGCCCCTTCCAGTGCTTGACAGCCCTTTCGGGAAGGAATTTTTCCCAATATCCAATCTAAACCTCCCCTGGCACAACTTGAGGCCATTTCCCCTCGTCCCATCGCCCACTCCCTGGGAGCAGAGACCGACCCCCCCTGGCTCCCCCCTCCTGTCAGGCAGTTGTAGGGAGCAATAAGGGCTCCCCTCAGCCTCCTCTTCTCCAGGCTGAACACCCCCAGCTCCCCCAGATGCTCCCCAGCAGCCTTGGGCTCCAGACCCCTCCCCAGCTCCGTTGCCCTTCTCTGGACATGTTCCAGCCCCTCCATGTTCCCCTCTGGGAGTGAGGGGCCCAACCCTGAACCCAGCATTCAAGGGGCGGCCTCACCAGTGTCCAGGACAGGGGCATGGTCACTGTGCTGCTCCTGCTGGCCACACCATTCCTGATACAAGCCAGGATGCTGTTGGCCCTCTTGGCCACCTGGGCACACTGCTGGCTCATATTCAGCTGCCTGTCAACCAACACCCCCAGGTCCTTTTCCACCAGGCAGCTTTCCAGCCACTCTTCCCCACGCCTGTAGCGTTGTGTGGGGTTGTTGTGACCCAAGTGCAGGATGCGGACCTTGGCCTTGTTGAACCTCACCCAATTGGCCTGGGGCCCATGGATCCAGCCTGGCCAGGTCCCTCTGCAGAGCCCTCCTCCCCTCCAGCAGATCTACACTCCCACCCAGCTCAGTGTCATCTGCAAACTGACTGAGGGTGCCCTCGATCCTCTTGTCCAGGTCATTGATAAAGAAAATTATCAATTAAAGAAAATTATGAATTATACTGTCTGACTTTTCCAACTGTATCAGCTGATCTTGCAAAAAGAAAATTCAGCTGTGATGAACTCAATGACTCTCTCATTTGTCCGGTCACAAGCTATTGCGCAAACCTACCCAGCCCACCTGGTTTCTGTGCCACGGCTGGGCTGCTGTTTGCCACATCATGGGTGCTGGGCTGCAGGTCCGGAGGCTTCTGGAAAGTAGCTGGGAGAAACTGGTGGAGAGTAGGAGGGAGGCAGAGGAGCAGCTGGACAGGCACGGCCAGTGCCCTGCATGCGGTGGGGCCGGGCTTCTGCTGAGGGGAAGGAGCTACTGGGCTGGCAGAGCACAGCTTCTGCCGGCACCTGGGAGGATGGCGTGGGGGTTTGGCAGCCCTGCAAGCGAGCAAAGTTCAGTGACACAAGGGCAAGAGAGGGCAAAAGGCCCGACCATCCCTTGCGAGGATGCGGGGGGAAGGAGCGGATTGCTTTACCAACTGTGGCATTTGAACCTGGCTCGTTCATTGCTGCTCTAATTCAAAAGCAATCGGGCTGTAGTGTGTTTCAGAAATAAAAAGGATTTTTAGCGTTTGGTGTGCTTACTGCAAAGGAAAGACTAAGGCTGTTCACTTTAAAGCTTTACCAACTATCACGAGTGCTTGCTCGTGGGACCACCCCCCTCCGTGGATACTTTGCAGAGCCTCCAGCAATTCTGCTTTCTCCCATAAGAGGGAAGCCAAGAACACTCAGTACCCTTGAGTATAATTTGAGCTACTTGAAAATTAGTTCCTCAATATTAGACAAAATGTTTTCCCTCCTTATGCCTCTCTGGAGTCTGCTACTTAGCCCATACAAGCCCAAGCTTATCTCCAGTTCAGCAGCTCTGCCTGTACAGGACAGAGGTTTTTGAATGGAAACACTGCAGGGATGGACCCTGGGGTATCGGGAGAGACGGGCTGTTTCCCAGGAGCCTGTACCAGAGATGTTACTGAAACATTGCCACTGTCACCCGTCCCAGTCACCCGCTCTGTAATAGCGGCCATCCTTGTGGACACTGATGATGCTGCCATTGACGACCATAGATTGGTTTTGATCGGATCAAAACTGGTTAAGAGGCTCCGGGTGGGCAGGTAAAAGGCTCAGGGGCTTTGGTGTGTCCCTGGCCCCAGGACCCTGATTGCAATTCAGATAGGGACGTCTGGAGATAAATGCATGGTTACACTGCTGATATTGCCAAATGGGCTCCGGTTTTAGCTGCCCTAACCGTTGATTCAGGTGCCATGAGCAGGGAAGGACAGAGCCCACCTTACTGAGAGGGCAGCAGCCCCATGTTCACTGATTTCCCAGCTTCAGGGGATACATGTCTGAAGCATTCAATAGATTGACTTGTCCTCTTTATAATCCTATACTAACAACCTTCTTCCTACCTCATTAGTTTTACAGAGCTTACCCAAACTGATCTTGTTTACGCTTTGTCAGCTGCTTTCTTTAATCCTCATTTAAAGTCCTTCGCAATTCTCAGAAAAGTTCTGGAACGACTCATTAAACAATGCACTCACACGTGCCTGGAGTACAACAAGGGGATGGACAACCGCCACCATGAACTCATTGGGAACAAATGCTGACAAACCAGTTGGTGTCCCGGTATTCCACAATTTTTTAGGCATGAAGTGAAAAGCAGCAGATGTCATGTATCGAGACTTCAGGAAGGTTTTTAACACTGGCTGCCCTGACCCTCTCTCAAGAAGGTATGACCACATGGTGAGTGCAAAACTGGTGAGAGAATTGTACCTCGAGTGCTAATTATCAGTGGTCATCAAAATGGAAGGATGCATTGAAGGGATTTTGGCAGGGGTCTATTATGATGCCAGACCTTTTTAATCACTTCAGTTCACAGCCTGGATGATTAACACCCATGAGCGCCTTACTAAACCTGCAGGTTGCTCCAGTCTGTGAAGGACAGCAAAGACAACAGAATTCAGCACGAGACTGAGAAATGGGAGACATGGGCTGAAAACTATAGGGCAAAATTCAACAGGTACGACGTTGAGCGATACCTTTATGGACAGCCAGCCACACAAATACAGGTGTGGGAACAACTAGGTGGGTGCAGTTTTTCTGAAAGAGTCCAAGGTATAATGGAGAGCAAACTGAACACCAGCAATGGGGAAGGCAAACACCACCCTGGAGCATATCAGCCAGGAGCGTAGCCTCCAGGACAAGCTGGAGCGATGTGCCTAGCTAGGGACACCGCTCTTCAAAAAATGCAGATCAACAGAAAAAAAAAGTCAGAGGAGGTCAGTGAGGATGCTGGGGGGCACAGAAAACATGAAGAAAGGCTGAAAGAATTGAGTTTATGTAGTCTGCAGAACAGAAAGCCGGAGCAAGGCAGGGAAGGGAAACATGACAGTCATCAAGTGCCTGAGAGGTCACTTCAAAGGTGGCCACAGCCACAGCAAACAGGCCAGGATATAAAGAATTTCAGCTCAGACAAAAAAGCTGAAGTTAGGCTTTCAGATAATGCCAGGATAGAAGTGTGCCGGAACAGACTGCTGGGGCATGGCGCAATCTCCATCACTGGAGGTCCTTAAGAACAGGTTTCACAAACATCTGTCAGGACAGGTATCGTTTATCCTCCCAGCTCTGCAGGGTGCGGGGGGGAAGGATAAACAGTATGATTTTGCCTAATTGTAAGCAAACCACATGCAGGCGGCACAAGGCAGAGGTGGAAGCCAGCTGTCAGCTTCTGCCGGTGTTTGCCAGCAGGCACTGGGCTTCTGTATCACAGCCTGCAAGATGCCAGCTTTGGGCCCTCTTGGTTATGGCAGAAGAGAAGGCTTAAGCAAGAGAGGGAAGCTGTGGAACTAGAGAGGGGAATGTCTTTTGTGTCAGGATCTGGGCTGCACCCCCCTCCCCAGGAGTTTAACTTCCAGCATTTAAGGCCAGTTTGTTGGTAAGAGCAAGTAGTTTAATAAGCATCTGGTGGCTTCAGAGCACTTTGAAAATAAAGCTGGAAGAAGCGGCAGGTAGATAAACCCCTCTTCACTCTTTCCCTTGGGAGCTGTTTTTAACCAAAGCTTTTGCTTTAGTTCCCACCTAAGCTACATTCCAGCTTTGCTGCTGCCTGTGCCTGGCCATGTCCTGGGGCCATGAGCCAGACCCTGACGTGGGGACTTGACTTAACCCCAGACCTGCCTCACTGCAGGAGACTTGTCTGGAGTCCAGGCTGAACCTGGTTACTGCCACAGGACCTGCCCTGCTCACCTTGCTCAGGTCTGGGCTCCTGCTGCTGAGGCCGTTGCCTGTCCACCTCCCGTGCCGCTCCTGCAACCCCTTCCTTGCAGAGCAGCTGTCCTTGGTGTTCCCCGGCACCACGTGGGTGAAGATACAGGGTTGGGATCCTGCTCTGTGCTAGGCAGTGAGGTGTCCTGTATGGGAATATGCGAGGAGAGAATAGGGGTGCGCCTTCACCTGGACACATGTGCTTGTGCTGTCACGTGCTGTGGGGCCTGTGGTTTTTGTTAGGGGCTCTGCCAGGCACTGGCACTGATGGTTGCCACCCACGGTGCCCACAGAAGTCATGCCCAGGAAGGGCTGTTCTTGTGGGAATATCTGGGTGTGGGTACTTCCTGTTCCTCTCCAACCAAAGCGGTGGAGGGGACAGACTGTGCACAGCTTTGAAAGAGTCAGCAATGTCCCCAGAGAGAGCAGAGGCTGAGGGGGACAGCATACAGTAGCAGCTTAAGTTCAAAACCAGCAAATTTGTTACTGGGATTTTGGCCCGAGTACGTGAGGAGGTGATGGGCTTGCCCAAGGCAAAGGAAAGCTGCATCCCTGACAGGGAGGAAGGTGACTTTGCCGGACTAGCAGGAGTTGAGAGGATGGTGCAGAAAGAGGGAGATGGTCAGGACCAGCTCTGCCCCCTTCTCCCACCTCCTGACAAAGGTGAGCTCTGCAGGGTGTGAGATATTCACTGGGGAGCAGGGTTTGGCCAGAAGGCTGGGCACTTTCTGTGCCCCAGGGACTACTTCTTGGGTCTCAGCCCATCTCCCTGACCCCATGTGCAGCTGAGCAGGGAAACCAGAAGACTCTGGGACAGGAGAAGATGCTTTCCGAAGCTCAAAGCACAAGAGGAAAGAAAAATCTTGGCCTTAATGCAAGGAGAGGCAAATAAATACAAGCTGAGGGAGAACGAAGAAAAAATGAAGGTCAGAAGGGGAGGCAGCTCCTGCCCCAACCTCTTTCTCCCATTGCATTTGCACTTGTACAAAGGGTGGCGGTTGGCAGCTGCTGCAGGCACATCCAGTGCATGTTCAGGACTTGAGGCATTTGCTCTGTCACCACCTTCATGAGAAGCATGGAGAAGCCTGGGTGATGGAGGAGCAGGGAAAGAGTCCACTCCTGTCTAGCACTTGGGTGTCCCAGCTCTTTTGTCAGTGGATCTCAGTTCATAAAGGAGGTCAGTATTATTTCTGTTACGTAGATTAGGAAACAAGGACTCTTGTAGGGGAAGGGACTTGCCCAAGTCATGCAGCAGGCTGGGGTGAGAGTCCACATCTCTGGGGGGCCCATTTCACTGCTCTAATGCCTGGCACATGCTGTCCTTGCAACTGAGGCTGCAAGTTCGCTGGAGTTGGAAGTAGGATCAGGAGCAATGTGCTGGAATGAACAGCAGTGGCTAGTGGAGGACAGGAAACGTGGAGGAGATGGATGGTGGCAGAAAGGGGACATGCCCTGGGTATCACGGAAAGCATGGGAGGAAGTTATGCCCTGCAGCAGCCAGCGAAGAAGTCTCGGGGAAGACACGAGAAGTTTGCAAGTAGCTGCTTGTATGGGAAGAAAAGTCATGGGTGAGGATGAGAAATCCGACAAAACCGCTTGGACCAACTGCTGGCCCTCACAGGGCCTCCCCGGGAGGGAAGACGGAGGCCGAGGGGAGACGGAACTCGGGCACCCGCTGCCCCCCGGGGCTGCCGGGCTGAGACGTCCGGGACGCACCGCGGCGCTGGGGCCCCGGCACGGCGCAGGGCTCCGGGGGAAGCCGCGGCCCGCAGGGGCTGAGGGCGGAGGCGATGCTCCTGCGAACCGAGGGGTGGAGCAGGGCGGCGAGCAGCGGGCTGGGGACGGAGGCGCCGGGGCCGCGCAGCTCCCGCAGAAGGGAGCGCAGCGGAGAAGGCAGGGGCCCGGCGGGGGTGGCCCGGCCGGGCGCGGCCCCGGGGGGGCGGCGGGGGCTTCCCCCCTGCCCGCGGGAGGCAGCCCCGCCGCAGCGGCTGCCGCAGGGCGCCGGGGCTGCGGGCGCCCCGCCTGGGAGGGGTTAAGCGGCGGCCCCAGCCCGGGGGCGGACGGGGCGGCTGCGGCTGCTATACGGCGGCGGGGCTCTAGGTGTCCTGCCTGGGAGGGTCCCTGCTGCATTGCAGCCGCCGCGCTGCTCCCTCTCCGCGCACACAATGGCGACTCCCAGCCCCAGCAGCGGCTCCGGCGCGGGCGGCGGGAACGGGCCGGGCGCGGGCGGCCCGCAGGCGCACGCCGCCGCCAGCAGCATGCAGGGTAAGCAGCCCCGCGCCAGGC